>CM046384.1:7586383-7628383 GCA_025413485.1 Ficus microcarpa | reverse complement strand
ATCTGACATGTCATCGATGAGCATGAGCCTGATGACTAAGGGATTTTCCCTTGGAAAAGCCGTTCGAAAGGTCGAACTACGAACGATTGATAATGAACGAACGTTCATCGTATGACTCGTTTTGTTCATCGTTCGTTACAAACTCGATGTTCGCATGAGCAGTCAAGTTAGACGTTCGATCTTATACCGAATTTCGAACGATATCATGTGAATGGCAGATTGGGTCCGGCCCAACTAATCGAACGATGGATGGGTATCGAGGAGCAGGTCCGTAACTTGGGCATGACCCAAACATAATCCATCAATGAATCGGGCGTCTGTTTAATGTACATCCAAAGATTAACGGTACAGTGGGAAGACGAAGTCTAACCCCAACAGATAGCCCCCCACTCTATCGAGCGAACGATGGATCCTCGATAGAGTGTATGAATATCGTTTATAATGATGTCGAACTCTGGTACTTCAGATTTACGAAATCCGAAAAAGCTGTCAGCATTTAATGAAATGCCTCGATTCCAGTTAAGAGGGAATCGTGTGGTACACGTGGCGTGTACTGAATGGGTGTCTCGAAGCGACGTCTCCATTTTTCGAAATTCGAACCGTTGCGATGGTACGAATCGTTATGATGATTCGTATGAGAGGGGGCATGCGAACGGTTTCGAAATTTATGCCGTCTGATCAGGCATCATCAAAGGATCAGGACCGTCTGATGAGCTCCTTGAAGTTATATAACTTTTCGCATTCCCTTATTTGCTTATAACTCGCACTTGGAGCATTTCGAATTTCCAGAGCCGAAAGTTTTCTCAAGAATTCCATTTCCAGGCAAGATTTTTCTTCTCTTTTCCTTCTTGGTTTGGTTTTGTTTTTCGATTTGGTCTTTTCGAAACTTTCTGGCTTTTGATTTTGCATTTCCGTTTCGGCGAGTGACTCGATTAAGGGATTTAGCGAGTGTATTTCTGGGTTTTCTGGGTTTTCTCGGTATTTAGTATACTGTTCTTCGTGTTCATATCCGAAATCTTTTCTTTGTTCGTCCAAAATTTTGTTTGAATCAATGGACAAAGAAAAGCAAATTATCGAAGACGAAACTGTCAAATGGACGAGCTCTGATTCGAGCGATAGTAGTTCAGACGATGAAGAAATGGCTGAAGTTATTCGTCGTTCGAAGTTCGACAGAGAATTTTCTCATGACCAGAACGGTGCTGGGACGAGCGGTACGGAACAGGAGAGGAATCGACCAGCAACGACATCAGGAGCAGATGTTCTGTCAATACCTCCTATCGCTCGTTTAACCAAAGCGCCGCGAAGATTAAGTTCGGAGTCGTTCCTCCGAACATCGAACCCTCGGTCTACTCTGACGGAGGACGACCTGTCAGAGATTAGGGGAAAGTATGGCTTTCCAAACGAAGTCCAGCTTCGTCTGCCTTTCCCAAACGAACGAGCAGACACCGTCTCAGAAGGGTGGATCTGCATGTACAGCATTTATTTCGAGTGCGGGCTCAGACTGCCACTTCCTCCGCTTCTCATCCAGACGATGCATCATTACCAGTTGGCGATCCCGCAACTGATGCCGAACGGTATGAGAGTTTTCCTGGGGTTGATAGTACTGGCTGACGAATCGAAAGTCGAACTATCAATAGACGACTTTCTCGCAATATACTATCCTCAGGAAAATGCGAAGGATCATGGGAGGTACTCCATGTATCCAAGGAGGAAGAAACAAGTTGTGGATGGCATGAAGAACGCAGACCGCTATTGGCAGGACCGCTATTTCTTCATGCATGTGAACGAACATTCGATGGGTGGTCTCGCAAATGCTTTCTTCCCATTGTGGGGGACTCTTCGTAAGTATCGAACGAAGATTAAGAAAGGGCGCAAGTACCTTCAGTTTTGTATCGAGATCTGATGTTTGTTTGTTCTTTTTGCAGGCAAAGAACTAAAGAAACCGCCACCGAAGGCTCTCATTTTCGAAGAGAAGCTCGAACAACTGCTTGCTCTGTCGAACCGAGAGTGGGACGAGATCAACACTCCCAGCAGATTTCGAGCGTCGAGCCTTTGGAAGGATTTTGTTGAAATCCCAACAGGTAAAGTTAAGAGTCTTCCTTCCTGGTTCGATTGGACGTTCGTGATCAGGGGAGCGCTAAGACGAGTGTTTGACCCTCCACTGTTCATCGAATCGTTAACTGACGAGGAAGCTTTGGTCGCAAAGTCAGTTTTGGACAGGATGGATTTCAAACTGCCCTCGGCCGAAGAACTTAAAGCGAAGAAAAAGGCCGCAGCGAAAGCTAAGCTTGAAGCCAAGAAGGCTGCTGCCGCTGCAGCAAAGGCTGCGAACAATGCCCCTGCTCCGTTTCCTGTCTTGGAGTCTTCTCCAGAACCTCCTGCGGCTGACCAGGTCGAACCAACTGTCCAGCCAGCCGAGCCTAGTGTTGAGCCGTCTCAGCCACCCACGAAGAAGAGGAAAATCGTGGCGAAGGGCAAAAGGAAAGTTCCTGCTAACAGGAGCGAGAAGTCGAAGATCGCGACGCCCGATCGTGACGTTAAACCTCAAACTTCGAAGGATGGCCAGAAGAAGTTTGAACTGAATTTGCCTTCAGACATCAGTTTCCTTGATGATAAAGAGGCGAGCGTTATGCTCATGCGCCAGCTTTTATCAGATGTGGATGAAGACAAAGTGAATAGCGGCCGAATTCACAACCATTTTGACGACTTCCTCTGGGACAGCTTGAAGGTAGTAATTTAGTTGATGTAGTAAATTCAGATATCCGAACGATGATTAGTTATTAACATCTGTTCTTTTATGATCTTGTAGGCCAACGTTCGAGCGATGGGTTTATTCTATCGAACGACTGATAGAGTCGCAGCGTTGAGCAATAAAGTAAAAGAGCTCGAGAAGAAAGACAGTGAGCGCGAGGAGAAGCTCAATGGCATCGACAGAAACTTTCAAGGTGTCAAAGCGAGCGCTGAAAGCCTAGTAGCTGATCTTCGAAAGACGATAAAAATGTCAAATGACAACCTCGAAGCGTCACAGGTCATTGCGAGCCGTCATGACGAAGCTCAAGACAAAATCAAAGTCCTCGAGACTGAAAAAGCTGCACTCGAGGCTGAGAAAGCTGCTCTCGAGGCTGAGAGGACGACGCTCGTCACAGAGAAAGCTTCGCTCGTCGAGAAGGTTCTCAACATTCATGAGGAATCAACGATGAGGGCTCGATACGAGCTTCTGAAGCAGTACAAACGAGGGCTTCTGGTCGAAGCTGATATCGATGAGGAGATCGAGACATTCGAAATTCTTAATGAATTCGAAACTTCGACACCAGTTCCGGATTTAGACGCGGATCGAGGTGATGTTCCAAGTAATGTCCCCCCTATCCAAGCCGATAAAGAGGTCGAGCCCCCAGTCGAAGAGGAAGCTACTCAAGACCGCGATGTGCGGGAGTAGTTTTTGTGTGTAATAGTTTCTATAGGTTGAACTATTTTTATAATTTGTTGAAACACTTGTATCAATTTCATTTTTAATGAAGACTTCGATTTTTCTTCATTGTTTCACTTGCATGAATTTGATATGAATGTTCAAAAAACGAACGATAGTTGCAAGTATCTCAAACGTAGGATGCAAATCCAAGTATTCCAATTATAATCGAACGATCGTGTAGGGAACATTTAACTGTGATACGAACGTTTTAGGGTCCGTATAAGTTGTCGAACGATCAAGACTCGTTACGAGCAAATAACCATTAATCACAGTAGATTTATCTGTGAAATATTCCAAGTAATGTAACTTTGAATTACATCAATAGCTGAACTCATTCAAGTGTGATGAGCTGCCTACGTACCCAATGACTAGGGATCAAGCCATTCGTAGTTCGATCGAACATAGTTGTTGAATGATTTTGTGACTGGACTCGCGTAAATGTACACGAGCTGCCTACGTACCCAGTGTTTAGGGATCAAGTCGAACGTAGTTCAGGCCTCGGAAGGCGAAGTGGAGATTGGTTCTGGTCGCAGACCTGTAGGATCGAATGATCAACCACAAAGGATCTGGCCTTACAAATAAATAGTACAAACTGATTGAAAATTAATAATTTGGCTAAGGATAACAGAGAGAGTATGTTCTTTTCACAAGTAATACTTGCGAAGATGATGAGAATTCCAGCTGCGGAGGACTTCAACTTCATCAAGAGTTTCGAGATGGTAAACGCCTGGTCGAACAACCTTCAAAATCCTGTAAGGACCTTCCCAGTTTGCTCCCAGCTTTCCAGCGTTTGGCTCGGCAGTGTTCTGGAACACCTTGCGAAGAACGAGATCTCCTTCGTTGAAAGCTCTGGGTCGAACCTTCGAATTGTAGTACCTGGCTACTGATTGCTGATCTCGCCGTTCATCAAGAATGTCCAGACTGTCGTTGAGCATTTCTTGATTCTGCCCCTCGTTCTCGAAAGCTAATTGACGCCGAAGTGTGGGGACTCCAATCTCTGCTGGGACAACAGCTTCTGCACCGAAAGTCAATGAGAAAGGAGATTCACCGTTCGCTCTTCTTGGAGTAGTCCTGTACGCCCAAAGTACGCCATGGAGTTCGTCTGCCCATCGGCCCTTTCGAGCTTCGAGCTTCTTCTTCAAATTCTGAACGATCGTTTTGTTGGTTGCTTCAGCTTAACCATTCCCTTGTGGATACCTCGGGGTAGAAAAGCTAAGCTCGATGTTCCAGTTGTGGCAGAATTTTCTGAAGTTGCCCGAGATGAACTGAGACCCATTATCTGTTACAATCTCTTGGGGCACACCAAATCTGCAGATTATGTTCTTCCAGATAAATCCTTCGACGTCCGAGTCTTTGACTTCAGCAAAGGCCTCTGCTTCCACCCACTTAGTGAAATAATCAGTAAGCACAAGCAGGTATTTGCGTTGACCACTTGCTCTTGGTAATGGACCCACAATATCCATTGAGTATTTCATGAATGGATAAGGAGCTGCGATGTTCGACAATCGTTCTGCTAGCTGATGGAATACTGGGGAATGTCTTTGGCATTTGTCACATCGTTTGACAAAGTCTTCGCTGTCTTGAAGCATTGTAGGCCAGTAATAGTCTTGTCGCTTGACTTTGTTGCACAAGGATCGTCCCCCAGAATGGTTTCCACATTCTCCTTCATGAACTTCTTTCAGAACGTAAGTGGCTTCTTTATCGTCGAGACATCGACCATAAGGGCCGTTGAACGAACGTCGGCAGAGGATATCGTTGATCAACGAAAATCTAGCAGCTTTGGTTTTGAGCTTCCGAGCTTCTTACTTATCATCTGGCAGAATTCCATCCTTCAAATATTCTGTGATTGGTTTGCGCCAGTCTCTTGTGGCTTCAACTTCAACGATTGAGGTTTCAATCTGAATGCTTGGCTCTTCAATGTAGCCCACTGGGATGCTGCGACGTATGTTGGGTTCTGATGTCGATCCGAAAGAAGCCAAGGCGTCCGCTTGCGTGTTATGGCTCCTCGACACTTGTTGTATCGAGTATTCTTCGAACTGTTGTAGCAGCGAACGAACCATGCCTAGGTAAGCTTCCATCCTTGAGTCCTTGGCTGCGTATTCTCCCAACACTTGGTTCACAACGAGTTGTGAATCGCTATGAACTTTTAAACGTCGAGCCCCCAGAGCTTTGGCTAACCGTAAACCAGCAATCAAGGCTTCATATTCTGCCTCATTGTTCGATGCCTTGAACCCCAATCTAAACGACTGTTCGATCATCTCGCCATCTGGA
Source organism: Ficus microcarpa (assembly GCA_025413485.1). Taxonomy (NCBI): domain Eukaryota; kingdom Viridiplantae; phylum Streptophyta; class Magnoliopsida; order Rosales; family Moraceae; genus Ficus; species Ficus microcarpa. Next base: position 7,622,643 of record CM046384.1, on the reverse strand, counting down.
GACTGGCAAATTACTCCCACTCCTGATCCTTTGACATTTGATGCTCCGTCTACCATGAGCGTCCAGCAGCATTCTACTTGAGTTTTTGGAATGAAAGGATCCGGAGTGAGTTCAGCTACGAAGTCAGCAAGCACTTGCGATTTAAGACTGGTTCGAACCCGAAATTCGATGTCGAATTCACTTAACTCTACTGCCCACTTTGTAAGTCGTCCAGAAAGGTTTGGACTATGAAGAATGGCTCGCAAGGGGTAGGTTGATAATACGACAATCGAATGTGATTGGAAATATGGCCTCAACTTCCTTGCAGCGGTTATGAGTGCAAGGGCTAATTTCTCAACCACCGGGTACCTTGTCTCCGCATCAAGCAATGTTTTGCTAACATAGTAGACTGGCTGTTCGCCGCTCGTACTCCGTACGAGAACGGCATTGACTGCAACTTCTGTTACTGAGAGATATAAAAACAAACTTTCCCCAGTCTGGGGCTTGGATAAAACTGGAGGAGTGGACAGATACCTTTTTAGCTCCTCAAAGGCTTGTTGGCATTGCTCGTTCCACTCGAACTTCTTGTTACCTTTGAGAAGCTTGAAAAAGGGCTGGCATTTGTCGGTCGAACGAGAGATGAATCTGTTCAAAACAGCTATTCTTCCTGTCAGCTTCTGAATCTCTCGCTTGTTCTTCGGTGGAGGCATGTTTATGATTGCTCGAATCTGGTCTGGGTTTGCTTCAATTCCTCGCTGAGTCACAATGTAACCTCAGAACTTTCCAGACGAAACACCGAATGAACATTTTGAGGGGTTCAATCGCATGTTGTGTTGTCTGAGTACGGAGAAGCATTCCGATAGGTGTTTAATGTGATCAGCAGCCTTCAGTGACTTGACCAGCATGTCGTCTATGTATACCTCCATCGTTCGACCGAGTTGATCTGCGAACATTGCGTTGACGAGTCTTTGGTAAGTGGCTCCTGCGTTCTTGAGTCCGAAAGGCATGACCTTGTAGCAATAAATCCCCCTCTCAGTGATGAATGCGGTCTTCTCCTGATCGTCGGGGTGCATGAGGATCTGGTTGTATCCGGAAAAAGCGTCCATGAACGAGAGTAACTCGTGTCCCGCTGTTGCATCAACCAGACGATCGATGTGTGGAAGGGGAAAACTGTCTTTCGGGCAGGCCTTGTTCAAGTCTGTAAAGTCGATGCAGACTCTCCACTTTCCATTCTTCTTCTTCACGATGACAACGTTCGCTAGCCAGTCTGGGTACTGCACCTCCTTTATAAATCCAGCTTCGATCAACTTTCGCACCTCATCGTTGACGATCATGTTGCGCTCGATGCCAAGTTTTCTTCGCTTCTGCTTAACAGGCTTGTGGCTTGGATCGACGTTCAGCCGATGCGTTGTTACTTCTGGATCGATACCTGGCATGTCCTTGTGTGACCATGCAAAGCAGTCTTGGTTGTCGCGAAGAAAACTCAGTAATTGGTTGCGAATAGTGTCTCCGAGCAGAGAGCCAATGTTGATGACTCGATCTGGCTGAGCTAGGTCTATCTAGATCTCGTCCAATTTTTCCATTTCTGGCTGTACCAGACCGTTCGATTTGTCTTCTAATTGCTATAATCGATCGGCCTTCTTCATCTTTAAGGAGTGTAGATAGCAAGTCCTGGCTACCTCTTGGTTACCCTTTATCTCCTTCACTCCTCTTTTCGTGGGAAACCGGATGCGTTAATGGTACGTAGATGGTACAGCTTGCATTGCGTGGATCCATGGCCTTCCAAGAATGATGTTATAGGCCGATGGACAATCAAGAACCAAAAAGGTGGTTAATTTGTTCACTCCTGCAGCAAACACAGGAAGTTTAATCTTTCCAACCGCCGCGGTTGACTCTCCGTTAAATCCTGTCAAAATAGACGTCGAACTCTCAATCTCTGATTCAGAAAGCTCCATTTCCTTCAAGGTCGAAAGGAAGAGGACATCCGCAGAGCTTCCATTGTCTACAAGGATCCGACTGACCTCACAGTTCGACACATTCAAGGTAAGGACTAACGCGTCATCGTGAGGTCGGCTTAAGCTGGTTGCTTCACTGCTGTGGAAACTGATCGAGTGTTCGATTGGATCTTCTGGGAGCACTGATGCTACTGGTTGCGTGGCTTTTCTGCGGTGGGACTTAACAGCTGTTATCGTTTCTCCGCTGTAAACTGATCCCCCACAAATAACTCCAATAGTCTTTCGAACTGGTGGTGGTGAAGGAGAATCATCAACCTGCTGCACAATTCTTCGTTCCTTGGACTCGTTACCAAGTCCATATGTTTCCCTGCCTTTCTCGGTTAGGAACTCTCGCAGGTGACCCTTCTTTAGCAGTTCCGCCACCTCTGCTCGTAATGCTCGACAATCGACGGTATGGTGACCGTGATCCTTGTGGAACTCGCAGTACTTGCTGGTATCTCTAGCTGGGTTCTCTGGCAGCTTCTTTGGCCAGGTGACATAGTCCTGGCGCTTCAAATGGGCGATGAGTTCTGAGGGACTGATTCCAAGGGCGTACTTAGGAGGTGAAAGAGGACGCTTATGGTCACGTCTAGCCGATCGCTCGACTCTCCTTTCTTATTTGCGTTGTGGAATGGGTCGCTCGCGTCTGAAACTCTTCTGTCGCTCCTCCCGAGCCTTCGTGACTTCGTCTCTTGTACGAGCCAAATCTCGTTCAACTCGCTCGTTTTCTTCTTCCAACTCAATGAATCCCTTTGCTCGATGTAGAGCATCCTGAATCGTCGGGGGATATCGAGCACAGATCTCATTTTTGAACAGAGATTTGTGCTTTAAACCTTTCTTCAGTGCTTCTCTCGCCGTGCCGTCATCGAGCCCGGAGATTTCTGAGATGGCCTTGCTGAAGCGTTTGATGTACGCACGGAGGGATTCATGTGGGCCTTGTACGACGCTCCATAAATCTTTCGTCGTCTTGCCGGATCTGATATGGACGGAGTAACTTTTCATGAATTCGAGCGATAGCTCATCGAAATAATCGATGGACTCTGGGGCGAGATTGCAGAACCATCTAAGTGCAGGTCCCTTCAAACTCTGCGCAAAAAGCTTGCACATCATGTCGTCGAGCATTGCGATTGGGATGTTTGTGGACTGTATAATATGCTTATACTGAAGGAGGTGGTCATGTGGGTCCGACATTCCGTCGAACTTGGGAATGGTTACGTTACCATATTTGGGAGTGACGGAGTCGGTAATCCGTCTCGTCAAAGGTGTCTCTCGAACTTCACGAGCAAGATCATCAAAACCGGGAGTTGATGTGGTTGCTCTATGTAGCTGAGAGGAAAAGCGCTGTTCCATCTGTGTTTCCAATGCCCTCATTTCCTCAGACATTATGTTTCTTAGCATGTCTTCGACGTTCATCGTCTCTTGTGGAATGGGACCCTCTGGAGATGGCGGTAAATCGGGCGTCGAACGCCGGATGGGGGTGCTGCGCTATCTTTGATCGAACTCTCTCGTTCGATTTTGCTGATACTGTTGCTGTTGCTGTCGGTACTGGTATTGGTGTTGCTGGTGCTGATACGGCTGTTGTTGCTGCGGCCGTTGTGCTCGCCTTTCGTGCGCCGTATTTGCGTTTCTAGGCGTAGTCAGAGGCTGCATCGGGGCTATGGGACTGTTTGCAACATTCCTCGTCCCTTGAGGGTAGTATGGGGTGGTTTGCTGCCAGCCCCCATTGTTGGAACCTCGAGGAAATTGGGATGAGGATGCTTGCCAGCCCCCTGTGTTGGCCCCTGATGTATACCCGTAGTATGGGTAGTAATACGAGTAGGCGGCTTGAGAGTTGATGGACATCAACTGGTTCTTGAGAATCTGGTTCTCTGCAGCAATGCTCTCCATCTGACTCTGCTGGCTATCGTGCTTCTTGGTTAATTCTTCAACCAACCGTGTCAAATTAGCGACCTGGGGATCTGCATTCGAGGTTGAAGCTTCTTGATGAACAACTGGGCTTCCCTGGGGAAGTTCTTCATGGTGTTCATGTTCTGATGCCATGGTAGCTTAGTGAATTTCCGGAGTAAGATGACCAAGTGCCCCACGGTGGGCGCCAAACTGTAGATGCTGGATTGCTACAGTCAAAAATTTAACAGAGATCAGTTAGATTGAACGAATTAAACGATAGATTGGGCCCCTGGCAATCGTTGGTGAAATTCACAAAGCATACCGAAAGTATAGAAAGTTTATATCAGAAAATAAAAAGAGGAAGTAAACGCTTGAATCTGAAATAAACATGAAATAAATGAACACCAAGATGTAAAGAGGTTCGCCCGAAGATGGTGCTACGTCCTCTGAGAGTAATGGTATTGATGTATATGGATCTTTTTCACAGTACAAGAGATTATGATGTTTCTGGAAATAATCTGGCAGAGTAATAGTATGTTCAGATCCAGGATCCTTTTGAAGGAGGGGTCCTCCTTTATTTATAGAAGAAGGAACCCAGTCTGAATCCGAAATTCTGGTGAACGGTTATCCCTCTTGTATGATGGGACACGTGTCAGCAGATAAGTCGTGCAGTTGACTTAAGCAGTTACCAGGTACAATCGTGGGCTCAGCGGTTGAAATGTAATACTCAGATCGTCAGTTATTGTAAATGATCTGACATGTCATCGATGAGCATGAGCCTGATGACTAAGGGATTTTCCCTTGGAAAAGCCGTTCGAAAGGTCGAACTACAAACGATTGATAATGAACGAACGTTCATCGTATGACTCGTTTTGTTCATCGTTCGTTACAAACTCGATGTTCGCATGAGCAGTCAAGTTAGACGTTCGATCTTATACCGAATTTCGAACGATATCATGTGAATGGCAGATTGGGTCCGGCCCAACTAATCGAACGATGGATGGGTATCGAGGAGCAGGTCCGTAACTTGGGCATGGCCCAAACATAATCCATCAATGAATCGAGCGTCTGTTTAATGTACATCCAAAGATTAACGGTACAGTGGGAAGACGAAGTCTAACCCCAACAATTATGTTCTCAAAAATTTCCTTTTCAAGATTGCCCTTCTGAAACTACGCAACAAAACCAACATTATCCCTCTTTCAATCCTTTGGATTTGGGATGCTTAGTGACCTTCAATGTTGTTGGAGAACGTCCTTGATTTGCTTGATTGCCTGCCTTGATTCACTGAACTGCTATAATACAGATTTGAGGAATCAAATATGTACACTTTCCTTATTTTGTATTTTCCTTAATTCTAGAGATTGTACAACTTTTAATTTGCTTCCTTTCCTTTTATTAGCCTAGAGAAGTCAACTAGAATTTGTATATAGCTTGTATTCTGCACATTTGTGTTTGTATCAAAAAGATGAAAGCTTTCCACCAAACTTTCTTTTTTGTCATGGTATCAGAGACAGGACTAATGCTCTTCAGTTCTGTTTAATTTCATCGTTACCCACTCATACTCTTCTTTTCAATTTCTTCCGACCTTTTTTTAAAATACTTGTTACTATGTCTACCATAAAAGACTTAGTTAGCAAAAATCCCATTTTTAGTTTACACCCTTCAGATAACCCCGGAGCCATTTTGGTTACTTCTCTTTTAAATGGAGAAAATTATACCATGTGGAGTAGAGCCATGATCAAGGCTCTTAGTGCAAAGAATAAGTCTGGTTTTGTCAATGGAACAATTGCAAACCCATCCGCTTCAGACGCAAGTTTCGGATTGTGGAAACAGTGTGATGACATGGTTGCCTCTTGGATCGTGAATGCTATGACTCCAGAGATTGCAGGAGATGCTATTTATGCAGAGACAACAAGAGACTTATGGGCTGACCTAGAAGAAAGATTTTCACAGATCAATGGGCCGCGGATCTTTGAACTACAATGAAAGATCAGTTCTATATCCCAAGGTCACGACTCTATTACTATTTATTATTCAAAGTTGAAAAGTTTATGGGATGAACTAAATATTTACTCTCCTGCACCCCCTTGTTCGTGTGATTCAAACAAGACTTTTGAGGCTTACAGAGATAGAGACCGTACTATGCAGTTTCTTATGGGTTTAAATGAAACTTATACAACTGTGCGAGGCTAAATTTTTTTGATGAATCCAATTCCAGTTGTGGGAAAAGTTTTCTCATTGATTCTTCAAGAGGAGAGAGACAACGCGGCATTATTAGTACGAGACCTCCAACATAGTCTGACTCTATTGCCTTAGCAGCAAAAGGAAATAATTGGCCCGGAAAATTTCCAAGGCAAAACGCTCCCAATGATCCTAAACCAAGCTGTGATTATTGTGGAAAGGTAGGACACATCAAAGAAAAGTGTTACAAGTTGCATGGCTATCCTCCTGGTCACAAGTTTTACAAGGGTCCAAACCAATCGACACCTGGCCAAGCATCAGCCAACCAATGTTCGTTGAATCTTGTAGAATCACAAGCCTTCCCTTTCACACCGGAACAATGCCGACAGATCTTGGCTTTACTTAACAATCAGCCAAGATCAAATCTAGTAGGTAATGATGCTTCACAAAGCAATTTGTCAGGTGAGGGCTGTCCACTTACCACATTCAAATTCTTGGATTATTGATTCCGGAGCAACTGACCATATGGTTAGTTCCTCTTCAATTCTTACCCATATCACGTCTACATGTTCAAGAACTGTCAAACTGCCTAATGGGGTAGATGTTGAAATTACCTACATTGGTAGAGTCCAATTGACTTCAGATATTGTCTTGAATAATGTTCTTTGTGTGCCTAGCTTCCAATTCAATTTGATTTCAGTTGGAAAGCTTATTCATGATGCAAATTGTCTTGTAACATTCCTTTCTAATTCCTGCCTTATACAGGACCAGTCCTCGAAGAAGATGATTGGAGCGGGTAAATTACATGGTGGCCTATTTCTATTTCAATCACCATCGGTTGTTCATCCAAAATATCTACAAGTTGTGTCTTCTTCAAACCTTTGGCACCAACGTCTTGGACATCCAAGTCATAAACGTCTCAAGATGATTTCCAATTATGTTTCTGATCTAAAATTTTCTGTTCAAAATGAAGTTTGTGAGGTCTATCCTCTTGCTAAACAAACTCGCCTTCCATTTCCTCTAAGTAATAAAAATTCCTTTCAACCATTTGAAACAATCCATTGTGACATTTGGGGAAAATATCATGTGGCTTCTTTATTTGGTGCTCATTACTTTCTCACCATTGTTGATGACTATACAATATGTACTTGGGTTTTTCTTATGCGATGTAAGAGTGAGACACGCACACTTCTACAATCTTTTCACACTTATGTTGAGACTTAATTTAATAAGAAAATCAAAGTTCTTCGATCTGATAATGGGTGGGAATTTGAAATGACAGATTTTTACCGAATGAAGGGAATTATTCATGAAAAGAGTTGTGTTGACACCCCCAACAAAATGGGATTGTTGAAAGAAAACATGGTCATTTGTTAAATGTAGCTCATGCTTTGCGTTTTCAATCGGGCTTACCTTTACGATTTTGGGGAGAATGTGTTTTGACTGCTGCTTATCTTATTAACCGCACACCCACTGCTCTTCATTCTGATAAGACACCTTACGAAATGCATTTTGATTCCATTCCTTCCTATTCTCATTTGAAAGTTTTTGGGTGTTTGTGTTATGCTACAGATACAAGTGCTTCAAAAACAAAATTTGATGCTAGAGCAACTCGTTGTGTCTTTCTTGGTTATCCTTATGCCGAAAAGGGTTATAAACTCTATGACTTGCACACAAAAAGAATTTTCATATCTAGAGATGTGCAATTTCATGAAAATATTTTTCCATTCATTCAATAGACAACTCCACCCTTTGATAACCTTGTTCTGCCACACTCTCTCATTGAACATAGTCACAAAATCCTAGTCCTCAGCCTACCATGCCTATTGATGAAGAATTGAGTGATGAAAATAACCAAATAGTTGATGACCATCCTTCTACATCACCACCGGTTAGAAGATCCACTCGTGAATCTCGTACTCCATCTTATCTTTAAGATTATCACTGCAAGTTGGTCACCTGTAATTTATCATCTCCAGAGTCTTCTTCAAGTCCTGTAAATACTTCTCATCCTCTACATCATTATCTTTCCTATCACAAATTTTCCCTTTCTCATCGTTCCTTCTAAGCATCCATTTCATCTACCACAGAACCAAGGAGTTTCAAACAGGCAATGCTTAATGCAAACTGGAGGAATGCAATGTCAGAAGAAATAAAAGCTCTTGAAGATAATCAGACTTGGACACTCACATCATTGCCCCAAAATAAACGGGCAATAGGATGCAAATGGGTGTACAAAATCAAGTACAAAGTAGATGGTACTATTGAGCGTTACAAAGCTCGTCTCGTCGCCGAAGGTTATGATCAACAAGAAGGGCTTGACTACCAAGAAACATTTGCACCTATAGCAAAGCTTACTATCATGCGTTGCTTACTAGCCATTGCAGTAGTGAAAAATTGGAGCCTTCACCAACTTGACATTAGTAATGCTTTTCTTCATGGGGATTTAGATGCAGAAGTTTATATGCATCTTCCACCAGGTCACAAAGAAACAACAAGTCGAGATGTGGTATGCAAGCTTCAAAAGTCTCTCTATGGTCTTAAACAAGCTGATGAGCTCTGGTTATAAGCAATCAAAGGCAGATTATTCGTTATCTACTAAAGTGGTGAAAAATACCCTGACTGTCATTCTTGTGTATGTAGATGACATCATCATTGCAGGCGATGACTTGACTGAAATTCAAATGATCAAGGAGAGATTATGAAGCAGTTTCAAAGTAAGAGATCTTGGTGACTTGAAATTTTTCCTTGGCATTGAGGTTGCCCGCTCAAAAGATGGGATTTATTTGAGTCAACAGAAATGTGTTCTTGAACTACTAGGGGAATTTGGTGCTCTTGGCTCACGCCCCTCCAAAACACTAATGGAACAAAATTTAAGGCTTTCTAAATCATAAGGGGAACTTGTCTCGGATCCTTCATCCTACCGGCGATTAATTGGGCGGTTGCTTTATCTTACAGTTACTAGACCAGATATTGCTTATTGTGTTCAAATACTAAGTCAGTTCCTTGCTCAACCACGTCAACCACATTATCTTGCTGCCACACGGATTTTGCGATATCTCAAAGGGAGTCCAGGACAAGGCATACTACTATCCTCCTCCAGTTCACTTCAACTACATGCCTATTGCGACTCAGATTGGGCGAGTTGCCCAGATTCCAGGCGTTCTGTCACAGGTTTTTGTATTCTACTTGGTGATTCTCCCATTTCATGGAAATCCAAGAAACAATCTATTGTGTCTCGATCCTCTGCAGAGGCAGAATATCGAGCGATGGCTTCAACCTGTTGTGAAATAAGTTGGCTGCTCTACTTGCTTACAGACTTTGGAATTAATCACTCCCAACTTGTTTCTCTTTACTGCGATAATAAAGCAGCCTTACACATTGCAGCTAATCCTATTTTTCATGAACGAACTAAGCACATTGAAATTGATTGTCACCTAGTTCATGAGAAAATTCAAAGGGGCATTGTTTGCACGGAATTTGTTCGTTCAGAACAACAACTAGCAGACATTTTACCAAATCACTTGGAAGTGATTCTTTCAATGGACTTCTTTCCAAGATGAGTGTTCAAAACCTTCACTTGCCATCTTGAAGGGGGGGTGTTGGAGAACGTCCTTGATTTGCTTGATTGTCTACCTTGATTCACTGAACTGCTATAATACAGATTTGATGCTTGATTGCCTGTCTTGATTTACTGAACTGCTATAATACAGATTTGATGAATCAAATCTGTACACTTTCCTTATTTTGTATTTTCCTTAATTCTAGAGATTGTACAGCTTTTCATTTGCTTCCTTTCCTTTTATTAGCCTAGAGAAGTCAACTAGAATTTGTATATAGCTTGTATTCTGCACGTTTGTGTTTGTATCAAAAAGATGAAAGCTTTCCACCAAACTTTCTTTTTTGTCAAATGTTGACAGTAAGTTTTGTTGATTGCTTTGCCAGCAAGATTCATCGGTGAGATTTTTTATTTAATATATTGTTGAAGGTGTCATTGGTACTTTACTCTCTAGATCTTCCTCGACTCAACTCTCCCTCTGTGAAAATTTTCCGACAACTGAGAATTTTCTGGCTTCTTCGCTGAAGCCGCAGAAGCTCTGATCTAGTGACGTTCATGCCTTCTGTATGCATTTCGTTAGTTAAAGATCATCAATGTTGACGGAGAAATGATGGTGGTCGCTGTTTCATCGTCGGAGTTGTAGGACCTTTGATCTTCCCAAGAGTAGCGATTCTTTATCTTCATCTTTTGTGAGAGAGTGGGTAAGCAATGATTTTCTTTTTCTTTCTTTTAAATGATTTTTTTCTTTCTTTTTTCCCAAATTTAGTTTAAGCTTTCATTTTTGGATTCTACACATTTGAGGTTCTTCTTTTTACGTTTCTTTTGTTTGGGAGGGTTATGGGATTTGTTGATGCGGTCTTCATCGGTTCATAATCGGGAAAAATGGCTATAAGGTGTGCTTTTTGTAATTTTGTATATTTTACAATGGTGGAGTGGCAAGTCGGGAAAAAAAAATGTTGATAATAAAGTTATGTTTAGAAGAAACGTAAAAAAGAAGATAAAATGTTTGAAAAATAATCATAACATAATAGTTAACTTCGTTTACAGGAAGAGTTGATGTGTAAAAGTTAGATGATGTATCAAAATTTAGTAGGAGAGACGGTAAAATGGACAATCATTTTGAAACAATAGATTTGGACTTGCTAAGAAAATTATCTAGGAATTCCATAATCCAAAAGATGAAACGAGCCCATGACAGGTTTGAAACTTTAAGAAACTATAATATGGTCAGAGTCCATTATGTAAATGATATGTGCCACAAAAAACTCAAAACAAGTCCATAAGAAATAAAATAGACCGGTTTGAAAAGTAACTTAAAATAATTCCACAAAAAGTCCTAAAATAGGATTCCAATTTAAAATATATCTGTTAAATATCTACTTATTAAGAAATAGTCGCTTGTAATACTCATTTTTCCTTTTTTATTATTTTTATTAATATCATGTTCTCTCATCATGATTCATTTTTTCTTTTCTTTTTTTTTTTTTTTATCATTATTGTATCTTGATCTTAATAAGTAATTCTTTATTTTAATGATTGTTTGTTAGTATCATTTATGTTTTTATAAACATATTTCTTAACTATAATTTAGATTTCTTAGAAACATTTTTTTTTTCGATTTAGGTTTTTCATGATAATTGTAACATTAGTACGATAATTTCTTTTTCTATTCTTATTGGTCTTGTTTTAATAGTTAGTTTCTCAAATTTAATGTGGTTTGAAATTGATTACTTCTTTATGATAATTACTATCTTATTATAATTTTTTTTTTTTTCTAAAATGTGGTACGCTTTTTTTCCTTTATAATATTACTATATCATTAATATTTTTTTTCTTTATGATAATTACTATATCAATATGATATTGTTTTTAAGTTTTAAAGTGTTTGATATTTCTTTACAATAATTATTCAATTTTGTTTAATATTCATTGTGATTTTTACATTAATGATCAATTATTTATTAGAAGGAATGCTTTTTATATACCATACAACATAAATATGTGATGATCCTTTTTTCATGATAATAAATAAAGTAAAATGGTCTTTTTATTCCTTTTATTAAATATTTACTTAGCTTAACATTTTTTTTGGAGATTATCTTTCTTTTTTTTTCAATCTTTTCTTTATTTATTTATTTTTATTTTCAATTATTTATGAAAGGGTAATATAGTCTTTCCTTGTATTAATTTAGATATTCATGTAAATAAAAAAATATCTTTTTTTTTAATTAAAACCTCCAATTTAGACATTATTGCAAACAACTCAAATACTCTAGAATTCGAAATAAGAATCACTACAAATCTCATTCATACATTAGACATTCATGTAACTAAAATAAAAAATAGACATTTTTAAATTAAAACCTCCAATTTAGATATTGTGTGAATAACTCAAGTGCTCTGGGATTCATAATCAGAGTTAATACGAATCTCATTAATGCGTTGTTGTTTAACTACTTTTTTCAATTGTCCTGTTATTTTTTTTCCCCTCATATTAGTTTCGTAGGGTTACTATTCAAAAATTTTTCCAATTATTTTGGTCCTTTGACGAGGTTTTTTTGTACATTTTTCTGAAATCTTACCCTTCTTCTTTTTAATTTGTCCCTAATCAAATAAAAATTTCAAATATACTCACTTTTCCTTCTTATTGTTCTTTCTTTTTTTTTTTTTTTTTTTTGCTTTAAATGCTGTATTTTTAACTATGCCTAATGAAAATATTTTTTCTTTATACCTGGGGTGGCAGTAGGATGGGTTTGAAGTCGGGCAATCTTCTCGCCAACCCGCCTTGCGAATAAAAACACTCCGCATACCTGCCCCGTAACCTATTTAAATTAGCAGGGACAAGGCAGGTTTTCCCCGTCATGGGTTTGGGGTATTCACACAGTGCCCCATTAACCATATTGAATATTTCCATCATAAGACAATGAAAAACTAAAATCAAAAAATAAAAAATAACATATTGTATAATATATATAATATAAAATAATGCATAACTAAATGGGGCAGGTAAACGGTGAATTGGGTCAGGGACCCCTAAACCCGTCTCGCCTCGTAACCTGTGACTAGTTAATTTTTTAACTCGTCTATAACCCTCAACTACATTCTTAGTTAAATATTCTTCTTCACTTTGTCCAAAAAATTAAAAAGCCTAACCTGCTTCTAAACTAGTATATACAAAAATAAATCTTTTATTGCAGTTTTGTAATGCCAAATTTATATCAGATCCATGCTTTTTAATTTTGACATAATTTTCATGAGAATAAAACACTTCAAAAACATGATGGGCATCTCACATAAAGTGACATTTACATACAAATTTTTTTTTCTTTTTCTTTTCTTTTTTTAATATTCACACATACAAGAACACACGAAACCATACGAGACACGTCGATCACAAAGACTTCCAGAAAAAGGAATTTAGTTGACTTATAAATGGATCCCATTAAGTTACAACTTCTAGATAATTACTTATTAAAAAAAAAAAAAAACTTATGGCACTTATCATAAATTTAGAGTAATGTTTGTTTAGTACTAGATTATTTTCTTTTCTTTTCTCTCTCTCTCTCTTTCATTTTACAAGAAGGAAGGAGCGATAAGTTCTAACAATCACATAAACCTTCCCTTTGTCTAATAAATCCGTCACTCCACACTACTAATAAAGCAAATTACTATCAAGTGGACAAATTGAGGGACTGTACAACTTGAGATGATTGACATCGATGTCATCCTATGCAGTGGTGTAACTAAAATTATAATGTAAAAATTGTAAATTTCTTTATCTATTTGTATCTTTGATATCTTTTTTTTTTTAATAACTAATTTATAATAGAATTTGGTTCAACTTTCAAGTATAGAGATCAATAAATTACTAATTTTTATAGTAATATAATGTGTTTTCTTTGTTTATTAGGGATGTTACGTCTAAAAATTAAAAATAAAAACTTAAGTTATCACTGTAATTTTAAAAAATATTGTGGAAATTTTGTAATTAAAAAATCTCAGAAGGGGCGAATAAGGGAAAAAAAAATTTGCAAAACTTTTAAACTTTGAGGCCGAATTGAAAGGAGCCCTTGGGCCAGGAGGGGCGACTGTCCCTACTGGGCCTAAGGCAGCTCCGCCGCTGTTCCTATGGGTCCAAAGTAAGTCCTTCACTTGTCCTACCCCTATAATATAGGCTTTTTTTTGACAAAAAAAAAAAAAGAAAAGAAAAGGTTCGAGTCTAAAACTTAAATAGAATATTCAATTTGTAATTTGATTGGTATTTAGACGTGCAATTGAATTATCAATCTTTGAAGAGAATAGAATGTTAATATGTACCATACGTATTAGAGAAAATTTATCTAAATAAAAAAATATAAATAAAAAGTCATAAAAAAAAGATAAAAAAGGTTAAATAGAAAATTAAAAAGATATAAAACAAATCTTGAAATATGAATTTCATCTTTTTCAAAAAATAATATAAAATAAATATTTATACAAAGAATAAATCTTAAAAAATGTAAGATATATAAATTATATTTAAAATTTTAGAAAGTAAATGAATTGAGATAATTAAAGTATGTGTCATAAAATGTTAGATAAATAACTATTTTTTTTTATTTTTTAATAAATAGATCCTATAAATCTTATATGATATTTATTATTTAATGATAGTACAAGAACATTCAAACTTCATGCATCTCACGTATTTCCTCCCTCCTCCTTTCTCTTTCCCAACGCACCCTTCTCTCTCTCACCCTCCCTTGAATACAGAAGCCAAAAAAAAAACAAAAAACAAAAAACAAAAAACAAAAGGCTCATAATTCTCTACTTGCAAAGGATTGAAACCTATAAACTATACAAAAGGTCCTGGCTAGCAATTAAATTAAAGAATCAAACAAAACAGCTTTAGTTTTGGAAACCTTTACAATACTTTGTACGCATGGTTTAAACCCGGCTACATAGAAACAATTCTTGACTTATTTCAGAAAACGAAAGTCAACAATCAGTTAAAAAATAATAAAAATTTACAGCATGAAATCCATGAAATTGAGCCAATTGACGCCAGATTCTGCTGCTCCTTTATCGGCCCGAGCAGCACATGAAGAAGACGACGTCGTTCCACAGTCGTTGATTGTTGTGTTTGGACACAGGAAAAAATTTCTGGATCCCAATTCCATCACGTGCTCCTTCCTATCCAAACCTGGCCCACCAAACCCACAAACAATCAGTCTCTTCGTCTTGCACGTTTTTCATCATATATATCCTCCATCAAGATTATTTTTTTCCAAAAAGAGAAAAAAAAAAAAAAAAAAAACAATCAAACGACACAAAAGAAAAGAGAGTACTTACATTCCAAGCTGAACTGGGAGTAATGGAGGTTGAATCGCGAGGGCTCGGCGATCGGCAAGATCGGACGGCGACCTTCCTTAACGTACCGAGAAAGCGCCGCCGCCACCACGTCGCCAACGGTGGACTCCGGCGTCATCAACACCTGTACGGCCCCGACTCTCCCCTGAATTGTCACGTTCAGAAGCACCTTCGTCAGCTTCATCGGCCGTATTTGCTCCAACGAAGTTGTCACGACCACGCTCCGGCCCGAAAGCAAATCCGGAGCCGTTTTGGGCCGCCGGAGCTGAGATATCATTTCCGACGACGAACTTTGGCAGTGAAACGACGATGATTTCTCCGCCAGTCTTCCTGATCTCCTGTTTTTCTCCTCCTGTCCTCTCCGGTGACTTGTCATATTCGTAAATATCACGCCTTATTCAAATACAAAATCAGGAAACTTGATTTATTTTCTTGGTTGTTCACTGGTATAACGCAAGCGCTGGTACCGGAAGAATCTGAGACGAGGGAAACCGAGAGCTATAGCGTACAAGAACCGGCAGTGGTATAACTGTACATAACGAGAATAGATGATGGCAAAATAGGGAAAAAGTGTGGACGAAACAAAGAATGAGAAGCAGTTCCAGACGTTTAGTCCTCCTCCGCGTTTTTATAATGCGAAGTGCAGTTGTAGTCGTAGTAGAACTAGGACTTAATTATTATTCTTATTATTATTAGTCCCTTATTGATCCAAAACAGATAGCCTCCTACTCTAACGAGCAATGGATTCTTGATAAAGTGTGTGATTATTGACAAGAAGGTAATGTCAACACTTGGCACATCAAATCAGAGAAATCTGAATAAACTGTCACCAATTGGTCGAAAATCTCGAGCCCTGGGAAAAGAAATCATTTCATACATGTGGCAAACACTGACTAGATATTGTGAAACAACGGCTTCTCCTTTTTTGAAATTCGAATTGCTATGATGTAAGATCTCTGAGCGGAAATTTAAAGAGTTTCGTGATTCACGTCGTTTGATCAGGTGTGATCTGAAAATCAGGGCCGTTTGATTTCTTCAAAGAGGGCTATATATCGTTTCACGTTCCCCCTTCTTCCCTTATTTCTACACTTCAGAATCTTCGAAAAACCAAAGTCCGAGAGTTTTCCCAAGACATTTGAATCTCAGGCAATATTTCTTCTCTTCTTCTTCGTTTTGAGTAATTTTGATTTGGTAGGGTCGTTACCGTACCGTTTCCGAGTCTTTTTTGGTTATTTTTCTGCATTTCTTTTGGGTGAGTGATTTGGCTAGAGGATTTGTCGCGTTTTTCCTGGGTTTTTGTTTGAGTTCTTGGTTTGTGGTTCTTTGTGTTTATCCTTAACTTCATAGGATTCTAACTAATTAAAGGCTTAGATCCAAAATTCCTCCATCATTCGTTCAAATATCCATTTGTAAACCCATGGATAGAGCTAGAGGGAAGCAACCCATTGAGGACGAAGTCATAGAATGGACGAGCGACTCCAGCGAGAGTGATTCCGTGATGAAGAATGGGCATCGGTTCTTTGTCATTCAAAAGCCGAATACGAGTCCCTTCAAATGCAAAAGGGTGCTGAGACAATCAATGAGGCATCGGAGAGGAGTCAACTGGCAAAAGTGTCGGAGCAAGAATTCTATCTATTCCTCCAATAGCTCGACTGACTAAGCCTCCATGTCGACTTAGCATAGAATCATTTTTACGAACATCAAACCCACCTTCCATTTTGACAGATGAAGACCTATCATCCATTAGTGGTCGATATGGGTTCCCGAACGAAGTTCAGCTTTACCTTCTTTTTCCAAAAGAACGGGCAGACACTATGTCAAAGGGCTAGATATGTATGTACGCTATTTATTTCGAGTATGGATTTCGACTCCTGATTCATCCCGTAATTATCTAAAGCATGCACCACTATCAGCTTGCAATTCCTAAACTGATGCCAAATGGGATAAGAGTTTTCCTGGGTCTAATTGTGATTGCGGATGAGGCGGGTGTCGAGCTATCAGTAGATGATATTCTCGCCCTTTACTATCTGCAGGAGTATTCAAAAGATCACGGTCGATACTCGATGTATCCGAGGACGAAGAGGCAGGGGGTGGGTGAGATGAAAAATACAATAGATATTGGCAAAATCGTTATTTTTTCATGCTAGTGAATGAAAATCATTAGGTGCACTAACGACCGCTTTCTACCATTTATGGGGTTTACTTAGTAAGTCTCGAACAAAGAGCATCGAGTGATAGATAGAGCTCTTGTTTAGAAACTCCGATGTTAAACATTGCTTAATGTGTGCTGCAAGTAAAGGGTTAAAGAAGGCCCCGCTAAAGGCACTTTTATTTGAACAGAAGCTCGAGCAATTACTAGCACAGCCTTGTCATGAGTTGGATGAAATAAACATTCCTAAAAGACTTAGAACGTCGAGCCTCTGGAAGGACTTCGTCAAAATCGAAACAGGTATAATTAAACGAATTCCTTCCTGGGTTGATTGGTCGTTCGTGATTAGAGGAGCGTTGAGGAGACTCTTCGGCACTCCACTGTTCATCGAGCCACATTCTGATAAAGAGGCTTTAATCGCAGAGTCAGCCTTAGACATGATGAAGATTGATTTTCCTTCTCTCAAGGAGCTACTTGCGAGGAAGAAGGCTAAAAAAGAAGCTATGAAAGTGACCGCAGTAGAAAAGGTACTGTAGATAGGTCGAGCGACCAAACCTTCGCCGTTGCCAATCATTGAATCCTCTCCCAATCCTTTAAATGTGCTGTTCAGTCCCTTACCAAGAAAAGGAAGGTGTATGAAAAACCCAAGAGGAAGGTTTCGGCGAAGAGAAAAAAGGCAACAAAGGCCACCACTTTTGTAACAAACACCGAGCCTTGAAGTTCCAAGCAGGAGGATAAAAATGTTGAGGTAGACTTGCCACCAGGGACAAACCTCCTTCAAAACAAGGGACTTAGTGTTGGGATCATGCGTCAACTGTTATCCGACGTTGATTCTGACACTATAAATAAGGGTCGAATTCAAAGTCATCTTGATGAATTCGTATGGGAAGGTTTGAAAGTACGTTTTCTTTAACATAAGAATTTGAATTTCAACACCAATTATTGTTTGAAAAGATTGTCTAACCATGTCTTTGCACTATAGAGTACTATGCGAGCTATGGTGTTGGTCTATCATACAACTGACAAGGCTGTCGAACATAAAGCACGAATCAAGGAGCTCCAAAATATAGACTTGCTCGACATCAAATGAAGGTTTAGAGATGTGAAGTCGAATGCTAAAGGTTTAATTACTGAGCTTCATAGTCTCAAACAAACAGCCAATGAAGGGGTGGAGATGATGAAGGTGATGGTTAACAGCTTCGATGAGGCACAGGCCAAAATCGAGACCCTTGAAGAAATTGTCACGCAAAAAAATGTTGACAATTCAGTACTTGTCGCTTGTATTATCGACGAATACGAAAGGGCCACTCTTAAAGCTTGTTATAAGCTCTTAAAAGAGTGCAAGCAAGGCCTTGTTGTCGATGCTAACGTCGAAGAAGAGATCGAGCTGTTCGAGAAATCCCTTGCTAAAGTCAAAGATTAGTCATCCACCCCGTTGCTGTAGCTGCGCCAATAGCAAATGAGCCTGAACCTGTTACTGTCAAGCCCCTTAGTAGTGTCGATCCTTTAGAAGGCTCGAAACGCAGCAGTAGTTTTTTTTTTTTTATTTTTGCTTGATTATTTGAACATCAAATTGTAAACATTGATGATTTGTCTATTTATTAAAAATTTGATTGAATTTTAATCCATATCTTTGTTTATGTAATGACGATGTGAAATGTCGAATTTGTGTGACAAATCAAGTATTAATCGTGCTGAAAGATGTGTGAAGAATAATCATACGATTATGGATCATATAGTTTGTAGGAAATGAAAGTTGGATTTTTGAAGTCTTGGCCATGCGAAGGCAATGGACGTCCAGATCATTTGCCACTTGAATTGACATGAAGAATTTGATTCAATGTGTTCGTGCCAAAATTTAGATGACTAAATTCAAGACAAGTAAGTAGGGAGTATAAGGAACATGCATTTTTGTTTGAGAACATGTTTTTAATTAGAAAGAGTAGCTGTACTTGTTTTTAATTTCTCAAGTTGCCAACGTACCCATGTGTAAGGGATCAAGTCAAACGTAGTTTATTTGTACAATGTAATTGTTTGATTTGTGTGACTGGACTCACACAAGCGTATACAAGCTGCCTACATACCTACGTTGGGATAAGGTTGAACGTAGTTCATTTGTATAATGTAATTGTCTGATTGATGTGACTGGACTCGAACAAGTGTATGCGAGCTACCTACGTACCTACGTTGGGATCAAGTCGAACGTAGTTCATTTGTACAATGTAATTGACCGCATCAACCTACAAGTTCAATAATGAATCGAATGTTAATTGTAACGGATCGAGCCATTACAAATGCGAATAAAATTACATGAATTTGGTAAAATTACAAGTGATATTTGTGAAGGTGATGAGAATTTCAACTACGAAGTATTTCAACTCCATCAATTGTTTCAAGATGATAAACACCCGGACGAACAACTTTCAAGATTCTGTAATGTCCTTCCCAATTAGCTCTCAACTTCCCGGCATTTGGCTCAGCAGTGTTCTGGAATATTTTACAAAGCACAAGGTCTCATTCGTTGAACGTTCGTGGATGTATTCTTTAGTTGTAATACCTTGCGACGGATTGCTGGTAGTTTGCCATACGTATCAGAGCTCTCTCTCGCCTTTCATCAAGTACATCCAGATTGTAGTTGAGCATCTATTGATTCTTATCCTCGTTTTTGAAGGATAGTTGTCGTTGAAGCGTGGGAATGCCAGTTTCCATTGAGACAAACGCCTTTGCACCAAAGTTCAGTACGAATGGCGATTCACTAGTCGCTCTTCTGGGGGTTGTCTTGTATGCCCATAAAATGCTATGAAGTTTATCCGCCCATTCCTCTTTCCAAGCTTCGAGTTTTTTGTTTTTTTGTTTTTTGTTTTTTTTTTTTTCAGGTTCTAAACTATAGTTTTGTTAGTTACTTCAGCCTGTCCATTTCCATGGGGATACCTTGGTGTGAAGAAGCTAAACTCGATCTTCCATCCTTGACAGAAGTTTCTGAAATCGCTTGAGACGAATTGGGACCCATTATCAGTGACTATTTCTTAGGACACGCCAAATCTGCAAATTATATTCTTCCATATGAAGCCTTCGATGTCTGAGTCCTTGATATCTGCATATGTCTCTAATTCAATCCACTTTGTAAAATAACCAGTGAGGATAAGCAGGTACTTGCATTGACCGCTTACCCATGGTAACAAACCCATGATGTCCATTGAGTACTTCATGAAAGGATAAGGGGATCCGATGCTTGATAATCGCTTCGCTGGTTGATGGAATACCGGGGAATGCCTTTGGCACTTGTCGCACCGCCTTACAATATCGTCGCTGTCGCGGAGCATGGTGGGCCAGTAATAACTCTGTCGCTTGGTTTTGTTGCACAAAGACCTTCTCTTGAAATGATTCCCACATTCGTCTTCATGAATTTCCTTCAAAATAAAGACATCTTCCTTCTCGTTAAGACAACATGCATAGGGGCCGTTGAATGAATGACAATATAAAATGTTGTTGACCAACAAAAAACATGCAGTCTTCATTTTGATCTTTCGCGCCTTCTGCTTGTCTTCTGGTAATAACCTTTCATTTAAGTAGGCAGTGATGGGCATTCTCCAATCATCTTCAACTTCCTCTGTAGTTACTGTAGTTTCCAACTCGATGCTTGGGTTTTCGATAAAGCCGATTGGAATGCTTTGTCGTAAGTTTGGCTCAGACGTAGAGCCGAATGTTTCCAGGGCGTCTGCTTGAGTGTTCAAATCCCTCAGGATCTGTTGGATCATATATTCTTTGAAATTTCTTGTAAGCGAACGAACGACATTTAAATAAGACTCCATTCTTATATCTTTCGCTGTATACTCACCAAGTACCTGGCTCACAATGAGTTGTGAATCGCTATGAATGTTTAAACGGTGAGCCCCAAACGCTCTTGTTAACCTTAATCCATCTATTAGGACTTCGTATTCTTCTTCATTGTTGGAGGCACTGAATCCAAGGCGGAAAGACTGTTTGATAACTTCACTATCGGGGGACCTGAGGTATACTCCTACACTAGAACCTTTTACGTTAAACGCTCCATCAACCATTAGTGCCCACCAAACTTTTGGTTCATCTTCCATTGTTGGAGGTTCTGGAGTTAATTCGACTACAAAGTCAACCAATACTTGTGATTTCAAGCTAGTTCGGACCCAGTAGTTGATGTCGAATTCGCTCAATTCGACCACCCACTTTGTTAATTGTCCAGATAAGTTTGGGCAATGAAGAATGGCCCGTTGGGGGTAAATTGTCATCACAGCGATCAAATGAGACTGGAAATATTGCCTCAGTTTCCGTGCGACTATGATGAGGGCAAGGGCTAACTTCTCAGCCATAGGATACCTCGTTTCAGCATTAAACAGCGACTTGCTGATGTAATAAATAGGTTGCTCTCCTTTCGTATCTCTAACCAAGACAGCACTGACAGCATCTTTCGTAACTGATAAATAAACAAACAATCTCTCGCCAGTTAGAGGCTTGGCTAGAATAGGAGGGGTCGATAAATACCTTTTAAGCTCATTGAACGCCAACTGGCACTGTTTGTTCCATTCGAACTTTTTATTGTCTTTAAGCAGTTTGAAAAATGGTTGGCACTTGTCGGTTAAATAAGATATAAATCTACTGAGTACTGCGATTCGACCTGTTCCTGTTAGCTTCTGAATCTCTCGTTTGTTTTTTGGTGATGGCATGTTCATAATCGCCTTTATCTGGTATAGATTGGGTTAATTCCCCATTGAGTGATGATATAGCCTAGGAATTTCCTGAATGATACACCAAAAGAACATTTGAAAGGATTCAGGCACATGTTGTGCTGCCGAAGTATCATGAAGCATTTTGACAAGTGACCAATATGGTCTTCGGCCTTCAATGATTTGACTAGCATGTCGTCTATATAAACTTCCATCGTTCTACTAAGCTAATCAGTGAATATAGCATTGAAGAGCCTTTGGTACGTTGCTCTAGCATTCTTCAACCTGAACGACATTACCTTATAACAGTAAATTCCACTTTCTGTGATGAATGCTATCTTCTTCTGGTCATCTGGATGCATGAGAATTTGGTTGTATCCAGAAAATGCATCCATGAACGAGAGTAGTTCATGCCCAACAGTCGCATTAACTAATCGGTCAATATGTGGTAACGGAAAGCTATCTTTCGAGCAAGCTTTATTCAGGTCGGTGAAGTTTATGTAGACCATCCATTTCCGATTCTTCTTTTTCACAATAACGACGTTTGCCAACCATTCTAGGTAGTGAACTTCTCGTATAAACCATGCTTCGATTAGTTTGCGCACCTCATTGTTGACAATCCAATTTCGTTCTACGCCGAGTTTACGTCTTTTTTCCTTGACCGGTTTATCGCTAGGATCGTCGTTGAGTCGATGTGTTGTTACCTCTAGGTCAATGCCCGGTATGTCACTGTGCGACTATGCGAAACAATCTTGACTGTCTTGAAGGAACTTTATCAACTGGTTACGAACCAAATCATCGAGCAATGAACCAATGTTGACAAATCAGTCTGGCTTCGTTTGATCAATCTGGATCTCGTTCGGTTGCTCGACATCCGGTTGGGCCTTATTATTCGATTCCTTTGTTAATTGCTATAAATTCTCACTTTTCTTCGACTTCATCGAATGGAGGTAGCACGTTCGTGCCATTTCCTGGCTCCCCCTTATCTCCCTTATTCCTCTTTTTGTGGGAAATCTAATTCTCTGGTGGTACATGGACGGTACTGCCCTCATTGTATGGATCCATGGCCTACCAAGGATGGTGTTGTAGGCGGTTAGGCAGTCCAAAACTAGAAAAGTTGTCATCTTGTTCTCTCCTGCCGCGAAAACAAGAAGCTTGATCTTGCCAACAGCCATAGTCGATTCTCCATTAAAACCGGTAAGAACCATCGTTGATTTCTCGATGTCGGACTCTGCTAATTCCATTTCTCTCAAGGTCGAGAGAAAAAGCACATTGGCTGAACTCCCATTGTCGATAAGAATCCGCCAAACCTCACAGTTTGAAACGTTCAGAGTAAGAACCAATGCATCATCGTGCAGTCGGCTGAGGTTGGTAGCCTCACTACTGTGGAATGATCAATTGTTTGGAGCAATCATTTGAAAGGATCATCGTTATTGGCTGTAAGGCCTTCCTTCGATGAGATTTGATTGCTGTCTCGGTCTCTCCGCTATACGTAGAACCACCGCAGATAACTCTGATCGTCTTGTGAACTGGCGGCGGTGAAGGCGCATCCTCGATCTGTTGAACTATCTTTCGTTCCTTGGACTCATTGCCAAATCCATACTTCTCCCTTCCTTTATTAGTGAGGAACTCTCTGAGATGTCCCTTCTTTATAGTTCAGCAACCTCAGCTCGTAGTGCCCCTACAATCGATGGTGTTGTGACCGTCATCCTTGTGGAACTCACAGTACTTCGTCATGTCTCTCGCTGGGTTGTCTGGTAACTTTTTCGGCAATTTGATGAAGTCTTGGCGTTTCAAATAAGCGATCGACTTGATGGCTGATGTCGCGTGCATATTTGGGTGGTGAAAATGGACGCTTATGTTCATGCTTCGATGTCTACTCTTCTCTTGGCTCCGTACGTTTTGACGTGCGTGCACGTTCATGTTTGAATATTTTTTTTCTCATTCTTCATGGGCTTTGGTTACTTCTTCCTTTGTTCGAGCTAGATCTCGCTCGACTCGTTCATTATCCTTTTCCAATTCTATAAAATCCCTTTGCTTGGTGTATAGCGTCCTGGATTGTTTGTGGGTATCTGGCGCCAATTTCATTTTTGAATAGGGACTTGTGCCGGAGCCCTTTCTTCAATGTTTCTCTTGCTATTCCATCGTCCAATCCTGAAATCTCAGAGCACTGAGCAACTTGTGCCTGGATCACTTGATATAGGCATGGAGCAACTCATTTGGCCCTTGGATCACCCCTGACAAGTCTTTCATAGCTTTTCCAGATTGTATGTGGACGGAATAGCTTCTCATGAATTCAAGCGGGAGTTTGTCAAAGGAATCAATGGATTCAGGAGGGAGGTTGCAAAACCATCTCAAAGTTGCTCTTTTAAAACTCTGTGCAAAGAGTTTGCACATCATGTCGTTGAGCATGTCAGTGGGAATGTTCGTCGACTGTACGACATGTTTGTATTGTAGTAAGTGATCATGAGGGTCCGACATGCCGACAAACCTTGGAAAGGATATGCTACCGAATTTAGGGGTGATCGTGTTTGTAATTCGCTTTGTTAGGGGCGTCTCTCGGACTCCATGAGCGAGGTCGTCAAACCCCGGCGTTGATGATGTTGCTTTGTGTAGCTGCGAAGAAAAACACTTCTCCATTTGCGCTTCTAATGTTCTCATTTCCTCAAACATTATGCTTCGCATCATCTCTTCAACGTTCGTTGTTCCTAGCGGCATGGGACCTTCTGGTGGTGGTGATAAATCGGACGTCGAATGTCGTGCTGGGGTAGTATGTCTTCTGGAATTAGACCAGTATGCTGGCTGCTGCTGCGCTTGTCTTTCGTTCGCCATTGGAGTGTTTCCCAGTGTGGACAAAGATTGCATTGGAACCACTGGGCTGTGTGCAATGTTTTGCACTCCATGAGGATAGTGAGGCGTAGCTTGCTGGCAGCCTCCAGTACTTGCCCATGCTGAATACCCAACATATGGGTTGTAGTAGTATGAGTAGGTGGCCTGCGTATTAATTGCCATCAACTGATTATTTAGAACTTGTTCTTTGCACCGATGCTTTCCATCTGATTCTGTTGGGTATTATGCTTCCGTGTAAGTTCCTCAACTAATCGTATTAGGTTAGCAATTTGGGCATTTCCTCCTAATGTTAAGGCTTCTGGTTGAGTAACAGGGCTGCCCTACAATGGTTCCTCTTGATGTTCACGTTCATCCGCCATAACTGCTCTATGAATCTCCAGTGTAAGACGGCCAAGGGCTCCACGGTGGGCGCCAAACTATAGATATTAGAAATCAACCGTCAAATTTTAACCAAAGTTAGTAAGAAAAAATGAAATGAGTAATCAACGGGGTCCTTGGATATCATTTATGAAATTCATAAAGCACAATAATTACAAAATAAATCAAGTCAACAAGAAAAATGAAAGAAATGAGAAAAATAATACCGAAATTTAGAGAGGTTCACCAGAAATGTGCTACGTCCTTTGTTCGTGTAGCTTCTTCACTATAATTTATTTTGAATACAGTGAGATACAATTTCTTAGTATATTCAAACAGCGTAAGAGTAGGCCAAGGTTAGAAAAAAAGAAAAAGTCCCCCGTGTAAAGGGGGTCTTCCTCTATTTTTAGAGGAAGTGTAGTGGGTCTAAATCCGTAGTTCGTGGTGAGTAGTTTTTATTAGATGTTTTTTGGAATGCGTGTAAGAAGGCAAGTTATGACATGGAATTGGCAGTTACCAGAGTGGATTTGATTATCGATCGTGGGCTTGGCAATTATTAGAGTAGATCTGATATGATGTCATTATCAATCGTGGGCTTGACAGTTATTAGAGTAGATCTGATATGACGTCATCATCGATCGTGAGCTTGACAGTTATGAGGATTATCCCTTGTACTCGTCAAGCGCGAGCGATAAACAATGAAACGAATAGTCAAATAGACTGGGGGTCTATCTGTTGTTCGTGGCTTACATTAAACTCAACCGTTTACCCGATCCATATTTGAACTGTCTACTCTAACGATAGAGTGTGAACAGTCATTGTTCATGATTGAACGAACTGAGATCATAAGTTGGGTTTGACCCAAATATATGAAAATATCAATTAGATTGGGATCAAGAGTTCGTTGTTTGTTCGATGAGCATTTGAAGACTAGTGGTGTTACGTGAAGACGAAGTCTAACCCCAACATAACCTGTGACCGGTTAATTTTTAACTTGTTTGTAACCCTAAACTACATTCTTAGTTAAATATTCTTCTTCACTTTGTCGAAAAAAATAAAAAAGCCTAGCCTACTTCTAAACTAGTACATATGAAAACAAATCTTTTATGGCTGTTTTGTGATGCCAAATTTATATCAAATCCATGCTTTCTAATTTTGACATAATTTTCATGAGACTATAACACTTCAAAAACATGATGGGCATCTCCATCACATAAAGTGACATTTACATACAAAATTTTTTCTTTTTCTTTTCTTTTTTAATATTCATACATACAAGAACACACGAAATCATACGAGACATGTCGATCACAAAGACTTCTAGAAAAGGAATTTAGTTGACTTATAATGGATCCCATTAAGTTCAATTACTAATTGAAAAAAAGAAAAAAAGAAAAAAAGCTTATGGCACTTATCATAAATTCAGAGTAATGCTTGTTTAGTACTGGATTATTTTCTTTCTTCTCTCTCTCTCTCTTCATTTTACAAGTAGGAGTGATAAATTCTAACAATCACATAAACCTTCCCTTTGTCTAATAAATCTGTCACTCCACACTACTAATAAAGTAAATTACTATCAAGTGGACAAATTGAGGGACTGTACAACTTGAGATGATTGACATCGATGTCATCCTATGCAGTGGCGTAACTAAAATTATAATGTAAAAATATTAAATTTCTTTATCTATTTGTATCTTTGATATCTTTTTTTTTTAAATGACTAATTTATAATAGAATTTGGTTCAACTTTTAAGTATAGAGATCGACAAATTACTAATTTTTATAGTAATATAATATGTTTTCTTTGTTTATTAGAGATGTTACATCTAAAATGTGAAAATCAAAAATTAAAACTTGAGTTATCATTGTAATTTTAAAAAATATTGCACAAATATTGTCATTAAAAAAATCTCAGAAGGGCCGAATAAGGAAAAAAAATTTGCAAAACTTTTAAACTTTAAGGCCGAAATGAAAGGAGCCCTTGGCCAGGAGGGGCAACTATCCCACTGGGCCAAAGGAAGCTCCGCCACTGTTCCTATGGGTCCAAGGTAAGTCCTTCACTTGTCGTACCCCTATAATATAGGCGTAAAAAAAAAAAGGGTTCGAGTCTAAGCCTATGCTTGGTGAATGAGTTTAATTCAAACTCAATTCAATTTTCATATTAATTTTTGTCCTTTTTGAACAATCAATAAAATTTATAACTACTTTTAAAAATCAACTCAACTCAAACTTAAAATTTTCATCTCATCTCAAACTCAACTCAAACACCAAATGAATCCTAAAACTTAAATAGAATATTCAATTTGTAATTCGATTGGTATTTAGATGTGCAATTGAATTATCAATCTTGAAGAGAATAGAATGTTAATATGTAGCATATGTATTAGAGAAAATTTATCTAAATAAAAAATATATATTTAAATTAAAAGTAAATTAAAGGTCATAAAAAAAGATAAAAAAGATAAAATAGAAAATTTACAAGATATAAAATAAATCTTGACATATGAAATTGATCTTTTAAAAAAAATATAAAATAAATATTTATACTAAGAATAAATCTTAAAAAATGTAAGATACATAAATTATATTTAAAAATTTTAGAAAATAAATGTATTGAGATAATTAAAGTATGTGTTATAAATTTTAGATAAATAACTATTTTTTATTTTTTAATAAATAGATACTATAAATCATATATGATATATATTATTTAATGATAGTACAAGAACATTCAAACTTCATATATCTCCCAAACACAAACCAGAAGGAAAAAAAAAGGGGACAAACCAGCACAAACCAACACAATCCTTTTCCTGACACAAACCAGAAGCCAAAAAAAAAAAAAAATGACAAAACGCACATTTCGGCCAAAACGTGCGTTTTGAACAAACAGGAAGTTTTTTTTTTTTTTTTTTGACATTTCTATATATTATATAGATTTGAACACATTTCGAAAATTGAATGATTTTTTTTAATAAATCTAATAAAATCTCAACACCATGATATGTTTTAATAGGTAAAAGTATGAAGATTGGTTCCGCCCTTTATTCGAGGCGCATTTGAAAAAGGGTTAGTCTTAATCGGTTATGAAATAGAGAAGTTAAAATATTTTTAAAACTTAAGTTTTCATAAAAAAAATAAAAATGAGAGAAACTAAAAGTCTAAATACTAAATGGAAAAAGTTGAAAATTAAGGTGTATAAATTTGGATTCATTACTATTTTTCAACTCAGAATTAGGATTTAGTTTTCGACTTTTATTCTATCAAGCATAATATGTTTCATATTCACAAATAAGATTGAACTCATAAAACAAACCGGGGCTTGGAATTGAATACTTTCCAAAACTAAACTAAGTAAAAAAAAAAATGGTATAAATCTACATTAATTCTCCACTTACAAAGGATTGAAACCTATAAACGATACAAAGGTCCTGGCTAGCAATTAAATTAAAGAATCTAACAAAACAGCTTTAGTTTTGGAAACCTTTACAATACTTTGTACAGATGGTTTAAACCCGGCTATATAGAAACAATTCTTGACTTATTTCAGAAAACGAAAGTCAACAATCAGTTGAAAAATAATAAAAATTTACAGCATGAAATCCATGAAATTGAGCCAATTGACGCCAGATTCTGCTACTCCTTTATCGACCTGAGCAGCACACGAGAAGACGACGTCGTTCCACAGTCGTTCACTGTTGTGTTTGGACACAAGAAAAAATTTCTGGATCCCAATTCCATCACGTGCTCCTTCCTATCCAACCTGGCCCACCAAACCCACAAACAATCAGTCTCTTTGTCTTGCACGTTTTTCATCATATATCCTCCATCAAGATTATTTTTTTCCAAAAAAGAAAAAAAGAAAACAATCAATCGACACGAAAGATAAGAGAGTACTTACATTCCAAGCAGAACTGGGAGTAATGGAGGTTGAATCGCGAGGGCTCGGCGGTCGGCAAGATAGGACGGGCGACCTTCCTTAACGTACCGAGAAAGCGCTGCCGCCACCACGTCGCCGACGGTGGACTCCGGCGTCATCAACACCTGTACGGCCCCGATTCTCCCCTGAATCGTCACGTTCAAGAAGCACCTTCGTCAGCTTCATCGGCCGTACTTGCTCCAACGACGTTGTCACGACCACGCTCCGGCCCGAAAGCAAATCCGGAGCCGTTTTGGGCCCCCGGAGCTGAGATATCATTTCCGACGACGAACTTTGGCAGTGAAACGACGATGATTTCTCCGCCAGTCTTCCTGATCTCCTGTTTTTCTCCTCCTGTCCTCTCCGGTGACTTGTCATATTCGTAAATATCACGCCTTATTCAAATACAAAATCAGGAAACTTGATGATTTATTTTCTTGGTTGTTCACTGGTATAACGCAAGCGCTGGTACTGGAAGAATCCGAGATGAGGGAAACCCAGAGCTATAGCGTACAAGAACCAGCATTGGTATAACTGTAAATAACGAGACTAGATGGTGGCAAAATAGGGAAAAAGTGTGGACCAAATACAGAGTGAAGAAGCAGTTTTAGCCTCTGCGTTTTTATAACGCGAAGTGCAGTTCTAGTCGTAGTAGAACTAGGACTTAATTACATTATTATTATTATTATTATTTTATTATTATTATTATTATTATTATTATTGGTCCTCTATTGGTCCAAAATAAGTCCTTCTCATGTCTTACATATGTAATATTTTATTTGAAATTTTTTATTTAAGTTGAAATCCTAAATAGAATATCTAAATTATACACAATTTCAAATTGAGAAATCCGATTTAAAGTGGCACACGAATTAGATCGAACCCCATATAACAAACCGGGACATAGAATTAAACACTTTCCAAAACTGAACTATTTAAGAAAATAAAAAAAAAGGTATAAATCTATTGATTGAAACCTTTAGAAAGTCCAATAAAAAAGAATATAACAAAACAACTTAATTTTGCAAACCCATTGTCTTCTTTGTCCAGATGATTTAAACCCAGGGAAATAGAAACAATTATTGACTTCTTTCAAAAAACTAAAGTCAATAATAAGTAAAAAAAAAAAAAAAAAAAGAAAAAAAATTTACAGCATGAAATCCATGAAATTGAGCCAATTGAAGCCGTGTCGACCTAAGCAGCACATGAAGAAGACGGCGTTCATAGAAGGTCAGTATTGTTGTTGAACACAAGAAAAAGTTTCTGGACCCCAATTTCTCCACGTGCCCCTCCCTACCCAAACCTGGCCTACCAAACCGACAAACAGTTAGTCCCTGCGTTACACGATGGGAGGGGAAGAGAAGTAGAGAGGGATTTTTATTTATCTCTTTTTCTTTTTTAAATTGAGAAATGTTTAATATATTATCCATTATGTATACTAAGCTTTTGTTATTAGTTTAATTTTAACTCAATTTTATTTTTATCTTAATTTTTGTATGTTTTTAAAAATAACAAAATTTATAACTAGTTTTTGAAAAGTCAAATCAATTACAATTTAAAATTTTAATATTCAATTAACTTATCAGATAGAGACTAAGTGTCTTGTACAACTTTTTGCCAATATTTTTATGACCTATATATCCTTTTTCTTTCCCGTTATTCCCGCGACTGTTGGGGAGGGGAGTTGGATTCACAATTCTAAAATTCTCCAATATTCTATAGCAGCCTAAACAAATTTTCTTTTATATCGTTTTCTTCTATTTTATTTTAATAAAGTTTCATATAATTAATTTTAAGACGAAATAGTAATATTTTTAATAGTACTGTAGGAAAAAATAGGCAGAGAATAATAATTTCTCATTAATTCGAATATGGAGTGTACACGTCTATATATAATGTTCTGGAAGAAAAAGGGAAACTAGCAACAAAGGAAACTACCCAATTTAGCCTATGATACAAATCCCATGATTAGAGGAAAAAAATAATTTCCTATCTAAATATATAGAATCTGATTAGCTTCCTAAAAACGTCTATGACAGCTGTACAAGTCAACACTCCCCCTCAAGCTGGAGAATAGATATCTTCCATTCCCAGCTTGGAAATAATTCCGTGAAAAGTTGCATTATTGAGTCCTTTGGTCAAGACATCTGCTAGCTGACTTCCTGAGGGCACATAAGACATGCAGATCAGGCCTTCTTCCAGTTTTTCCTTGATGAAGTGTCTGTCAACTTCGATATGTTTGTCTTGTCGTGTTGAACTGGATTATGAGCAATGTTTATTGCTGATTTATTGTCACAATACAGCTTCATAGGCTCCACCCATTTGATTTTAGGTCATCTAGGATAATCTTCAGCCACAACAATTCACACACCCTTGAGCCATTGCCCTAAACTCCGACTCAGCACTCGACCTTGATACTACATTCTGCTTTTTACTTCTCCACGTTACTAAGTTTCCACCAAGAAATGTACAATAACCAGATGTTGATCTCCTGTCTACTGAAGAACCTGCATAGTCTGCATCTGTGTAGGCTTCCAATGTGAGTTCATTATCCCTCCTGAAGAGAACTCCTTTTCCGGGACTACCTTTCAAGTAGTGTAACACTCGATAGATAGCTTGTAGGTGTGACTCTCTTGGATCATGCATGAATTGACTAACCACGCTTACCGAGTATGCGATGTCTGGTCGAGTATGAGCAAGATAGATAAGTTTTCCAACCAATCTTTGATACATCTCCTTGTCAACACCCGGTTCCTCCTTTGCCTCGCCTAACTTCTGATTCGGTTCCATAGGTGTAGCTACTGGTTTACAGCCGAGCTTGTTTTCACCCAGTTTCCTTCAAGAGATCCGTCACGTACTTCTGTTGTGAGATGAAAATTCCCTGTCTTGAGTATGAAACTTCAATACCAAGGAAATACTTTAGTCTTCCAAGCTCCTTTATCTCAAACTCCTTCAAACACTGCTTCAGGTCCTGCTTCTCCTTTTCATCATTTCCTGTAACAATAATATCATCAACATATACTAGAAGAGCTGTCACTCCCCCTGTGGCTGAATGCTTGATGAAGAGAGTATGATCTCCTTGACTCTGTTTGTATCCTGTTGCCTTCATTACTCTAGTAAATCTCCCAAACCAGGCTCTAGGTGATTGTTTCAATCCATATAGGGCCTTCTTCAGTCTGCACACCTTGTTAGCTGTCTCTTTCCCTTCAAATCCTTGTGGAATGCTCATATAGATTTCTTCTTCCAGATCCCCATGCAGGAAGGCATTCTTCACATCAAATTGTTGAAGCTGCCAGTCGAAATGAGCTGCCAGAGATAACAAGATCCTCACCGTGTTCATTTTTGCCACCGGAGCAAATGTCTCTTGATAATCAACTCCATAAGTCTGAGTATAACCCTTAGCAACTAACCTTGCTTTATACCTTTCAAGAGAGCCATCAGCCTTGTATTTCAAAGTAAAGACCCATTTACACCCCACCAGATTCTTTCCTTCTGGCTTATCAACAATCTCCCATGTTTGGTTTTTTTCCAATGCGTCCATTTCCTCTCTCATAGCATTCCTCCACTCCTTTTTAGACAATGCCTCAGATAAAGTGTTTGGAACAGAAATAGTGTGTAAACTCACAATAAAGTTTCTATAGGGTGGAGAAAAACGCTTAAGTGACACATAGTGGGACAAAGGATATAACGGATGTTTTGTGCATTCTCTGGTACCTTTTCTAACGGCAATAGGGAGGTCAAGATCTTTCTTTGGTATTTCATCAGATGGGATATGCAAAGGTGAATCAGAACTTACCGTATCTCCATTTGCAGGACTCGGGTTATCCGTTTGAACTTGTGTCAGGTCCGGAACAGCTGGTTTTCTTGAATACACCAGAGGAAATCTCATAGAGTCATAAATACGGACAGACGCTGGAGTATGAACAGGGATTGGACAGGAGGAAGGTATGGACACGGGTTCGGATTCTGGGGCTGACACTGGTTTGGACACTGATTTAGGAATTGGACCAACATTCTTGGTGGAAGGTAGATCAAGAGACCCAAAAATACCAGGGTTACTATCACAATCTTTTTCTTCTGTAAGTGAAATCTCCCCCTGAAGATAAGATTGTGAGAAGTATGGTTTGTTTTCAGCAAAGGTGACATCAGCAGACAAGTAAAATTTCCTAGAAGGAGGATGATAACATTTGTACCCTTTTTGTGTAGATGAGTAGCCAAGAAACACACACTTGATTGCTCGGGGATCTAATTTACCTCTATTGTGGCTATGAACATGTACAAAAGAGGTACAACCGAAGACTCTAGGGATGAGACCATTTGACGTTCTGACATGAGGATAGAATTTTGCAAGAGTTTCCATTGGAGTTGTGAAATCTAATGTTCGTGAGGGTAGTCTATTGATCATGTATGTTGCAGTAAGGACAGCCTCCCCCCAATAAGATTTAGGAACATTCCCTTGGAATAACAAGGCCCGAGTGGTATTAAGTAAATGGCCATTTTTTCTCTCGGCAACCCCATTTTGTTGTGGTGTGCTTATACAGGATGATTCATGAATAATGCCTTCCTTTTGGAAGTAGGGTGTCAAGATTTGGTTGAAATAATCCCGTGCATTATCAGACCTAAAGCCCTTAATTTTTACCCCAAACTGGTTTTGAATCATAGAATGAAAATTAGGGATAACACTACTTACATCAGATTTGTGTTTGAGCAAGAATAGCCATGTAACCTAGTGCAGTCATCAATGAGAGAAACAAACCATTTAGCCCCCGAAATGTTTGGAATTGTGGATGGTCCCCAAATGTCACTATGAATCAATTCAAAAGGATGTAAACTTCTTTTATTACTGATGGGAAAGGGTACACGGGTGTGCTTTGCAATTTCACAAACATCACAATGGAAATCTGTAATATTCAATCCTTTAAACAAAGAAGGAAACATGATGTTCAAGACTCTAAACGAAGGATGACCAAGACGAAAATGATGAAGCCAGATGGCTTCTTTATTTGAAGAACTAAGAAAAGACAATGACAAATTATTTATGACCCCTTTTGAAGTACTCGATGTTTCAAGATAGTAGAGCCCGTTCCTTTCCTTAGCAAGTCCAATCTTCCTCCCCGAATCCTGGTCCTGAAAAACACAGTAAGTGGGATGGAAAATTGCATAGCATTTTAGGTCTTGAGTAAGTTTTTTAATTGAAACAAGGTTTGCTGATAATTTTGGGACATGAAGAACATCTTTAAGAACAAGTGATGGTGTTATTTGGATATCTCCTAGTCCTGCAACTGTAGCTAGAGAACCATTTGCAACAATAATTTTCCTACTGCTAGGGCTCGGAGTGTACGAACTAAAGCATTGTGAGGTGTGAGTCATATGATCTGTTGCCCCTGAATCAACGATCCAGGAGTTTGTCAAACACTTTTCTGAGACATGTAATCCAAAAGGGAATGATGACTTACCTGAGAGTGCCAATGAACAAGCACTAGACGGCTTATCGAGTGAACTAATCAAGCCTCTTAGTTTTTCGACCTCTTCAACATTGAGTCCTCCTTTCTCTTGTCCCTCGCTGTGGTTGGTCTATTCTGTCATGTGTGCCTGAGACTGAAATCGCTGTTGACCTCCACGGTTTCCCCATTCTCGGCTTGGTGGTTTCCCATGCAATTTCCAGCAATTCTCCTTGGTATGCCTCGGCTTTTTACAGTAGTTGCACCACAGGTTGTCCTTGCTGTCTGACCTCTGATGGTTCCTGTTGTCCCTTTCCGAGAGCTTGGACAGATCTGCTTTCCCTCTGTCTTGCACCTGGGGCTGTTCAGACTTAGTTACCAAGGCTGAACCGTCTGAGGCTTGAGGTTCAAGCATCACACTCCTTCGACTTTCCTCTGCCCTTATTAGAGAGATTGTCTCTTCCAATGAAGGCGTTTCCTCCCTGCCAAGTATTTGAACCCTTACCTGATCAAATTCAGGATTGAGTCCAGCCAAGAAATCATATACTCGGTCCTTTTCGATAAAGTTCTTCAAGATGGCAGCATCCTCTGGGCACTTCATCTCAAATACCCGGTAGTGATCGAGCTCTTGCCATAAATTCTTCAATAAATTTGCATATTCTGTCACTGTTTTGTCTCCCTGTTTGGAAGCACTTGTCTTCACCTTTATCTCGTACACCTGGGCTGCATCACGAGCTTTCGAATAGGTCTGCCGAATAGAGTCCCAAATCTCCTTTGCAGTTGTCAAAAACATGCAAGTATCACTGATTGCAGGGTCCATCGAGTCCCATAACCATGACATAACCATAGAATCTGCTTCATCCCATGCTTCGAAGAATGGGTCTCCCTTTTTCGGTCCGGTTCCAAGAAGATGACTCAGTCGCCCTTTACCCTTCAGGTACGTCTTGACAAATTGAGACCACTTGAGATAATTTTTCTCAGTAAGCCTGTAGGTAGCCCGAACGTTCTGCAGATCACCTGTCATTTGATTTGAACTAACCTCTTCTGATTGGACAGAGACGTTTGTGGTTTCAGAGGACATTATGGTCGGACGAAGACGGAACAGAAGGAAAAAAAAAAAAAAACAGAAACGAAGGTTCCGGAGAAAAAAAGGGAAATCACAGCAATGAAGGCTGTCGAAGAAACCCAGAAAAAAAAGCCTAAAGCTCTGATACCATGTAGGAAAAAATAGGCAGAGAATGATAATTTCTCATTAATTCCAATATGGAGTGTACATGTCTATATATAATGTTCTAGGAAGAAAACAGGAAACTAGCAACAAAGGAAACTACCCAATTCAGCCTATGATACAGATCCCATGATTAGAGGGAAAAAATAATTTCCTATCTAAATATATACAATCTGATTAGTTTCCTAAAAATGTCTATGACAGCTGTACAAGTCAACAGCGGTTCTGTTGGACTGTGAGGAAAATTTATGTGGATGAGTTTCTTAGTTGCTGAACTGATATGATGAATCCATAGTTTCCGCTTGTGTGTTGAATGATTGGGTTTTTGTTCAAGCTTTCCAATAACATGAGAAAGTCAAGTTTGTGGTATGTGTTTAAAGTGGATACCTGCAGAAGGAATCGATGAATCATTTAGATTTGGAGGCAAATTGTTTTATAACCTTGTTCCTCGTAAAATTAAGCGTTAATAGTTGAAGAAGGTCGCGAGCAATGTAGTAACCTTGGCTAATTTACCTTTTGATTTAGTACTTACACCTGTTCTATGAATAACTTTCCTTATTCATTCTGACTGAAAATTCAGGTGAACTATGAAGCCGGAGGTTGGGTTGCACATCAAGTGTCCGACATATGGGCAAAAACATCACCGGATCGAGGTGAAGCTGTG
>CM046384.1:7565680-7586283 GCA_025413485.1 Ficus microcarpa | reverse complement strand
AATTCCATTTACAATTTACCGATCTCATTAGGAACAAATCCCGAGACGCTTCGTGGAACTATATGAGCTAATAGAGGGACCCGATGGAATATGTAAAGAGGCTCCTATAATTGTGAAAAATTAATCCCAGATTAATTATCCATCAATTATCAACTTCAAAACTATTCCACTAAAAGTTTGAAGCTGAACTCCTGTTTACATACCGTATTACGAAAGCTCTCTCACGTAGTGCTTCTTCCATGATTTATTCATCGCTTGCTTAATCCCCATATGTTATCCATGATTGAATTAAGGACTTTTTCCGTTTTACCTTTTCAATCATTTTAACTTAAAGTTCAATTATTCTCCATTGAAAGAACCACCATTGTAAAACCATACAATTGGAAAACCACCAGAGAACACAAAGTAAACCGATGGCCAGATCTTGTTATACTATCTTTCAATCCCGAATAATACCTTTAAGTAGATAACATTTACTATCATTAAGATAGCTATGGATTCCGTATCTATGAATCTTGATTTCTCCATCCATAAGTCATGCACCCAAAACACAAGTATGTTGACCATGAATTAACAGTGTCTCACCTTTAGTGCATCAAAGTACATAAGTCATGGATGCGAACTCAAGTAATCATTTCAGGATTAAGATTAATGCAGGATGATAATCAAAGTATCATTGATTCTTATAAACGGAATTATTAAACCGAATCAATTAACACTTTAGGTCCAGTCCAATGTCATACCTCAATACTGGTATACATTAAAGTTTCTACTCGAACCTATCCGATGGTCAAGACAACCATCCCTCCAAGGAAGTAGACAACCTTTACAATTTATCATGAATAAGATCCCAAATCTTATTCCATTGATTGCGGACTATTTATTTAGACTGTTATCAAATTACCACGTCTTCTATGCATACCCCGTATACATATGGTAATTCGATATATTACCAACAGCCTAGGAGTATTTTATGTTTGCTCAAAATAATTATACAATCAACAAATGAAAGTAAATAGGACACAACTTATTAAACATGAATAATTTCCTCTTATTAATATCAAAATGTCATATTTACAGAAAATCCCTAAGATTTTCTATCCTTAGGGCACCTATAGATCCCAACAATCTCCCACTTGCCCTAAGCGAGTAAATGTGACATATTACGCATCCCCATGCCTTCGACGTGTTCTTCGAATCTTCTGGCCACCAAAGTCTTCGTGAACGGGTCAGCAAGATTGTCCTCCGATGCGATTTTGCAAACCGTCACATTTCCACTCTCAACAAAGCCTCTGATAATGTGATATTTTCTGTCAATGTGCTTACTCCTCTTATGATGCCTAGGATCCTTGGTATTAGCTACTGCTGCACTGTTGTCACAGTAGAGCACCATAGCTTTATCCATACCAGGAACGACCTCAAGGTCACTAGGAACCTGCGGAGCCAAACCGCTTCCTTTGATGCCTCACTGGCTGCACATACTCGGCTTCCATGGTCGAGTCAGCAATACAAGATTGCTTAACACTCCTCCACACAACGGCACCACCTCCAAGGGTGAAGACAGATCCTGAAGTCGATTTCCTTGAATCCTGATCTGATTGAAAATCAGAATCAGTATATCCTATAGGAACAAGGTCCTGACCGGAATACACTAGCATATAATCCCTCGTTCTCCGTAGATACTTGAGTATATGCTTGACCGCAGCCCAATGGTTCGGTCCCGGATTCAACTGATATCGACTTACCATACCAACCGCAAAACAAATGTCAGGCCTAGTGCATAACATAGCGTACATAAGACTACCTACTGCTGATGCATAAGATACATTTTTCATACGCTCCCTTTCTTCCGATGTCTTGGGACAGTCATCTTTAGAAAGTTTGATTCCAATCCTGAAAGGTTGAGCACCTTTCTTGGAATCCTTCATAGAAAACCTCTCAAGTACTTTATCAATGTATAAAGCTTGGGAGAGTGCTATCGTTTTGTTCTTTCTATCTCTAAAGAGTTGAATACCAAGAACATAACTAGCTTCTCCTAAGTCCTTCATGTCAAACTGTTTGGCTAACCAAACTTTGACAGATGATAGTATTGCCACATCGTTTCCAATAAGCAATATATCATCCACATAGAGTACAAGGAACACCACTTTCTCGTTCTTGATACATTTATAAACACATGGTTCATCAATGTTTTGTTTGAATCCATAAGTTTTGATCGCTTGATCAAACCTAATATTCCAAGAACGAGATGCTTGCTTTAATCCATAAATGGATTTAAGCAACTTGCATACTTTGTCTTCTTGGCCTTTTGCCTTGAATCCGTCTGGTTGTATCATATAGATATCTTCCTCAAGAGAGCCATTTAAGAAAGCTGTCTTGACATCCATTTGCCAGATCTCATAATCGAGAGCAGCCGCAATGGATAAAAGAATGCGGATTGACTTAAGCATTGCTACAGGCGAGAAGGTTTCTTCATAGTCGATTCCTTCTTTCTGCGTATAGCCCTTCGCTACAAGTCTTGCCTTGAAAGTTTCCACTTTCCCATCCACACCTCTCTTCCTCTTGTATACCCACTTACACCCAATCGGTTTTATGCCTTGGGGTAAGTCTACAAGTTTCCAGACTCCGTTGGAATCCATAGATTCATCTCGGCGTTCATAGCCTTTTGCCAAAGACTAGAATCAACATCCTCCATAGCTTCCTTGTACGTAGCCGGATCATCAATATGTTCTATGGATTCTGCTTCATAAACTTCACCACTGAACATGTACCTTTCAGGTTCCCTGATAATCCTCCCACTACGACGAAGCTCCTGTGGTTGTTGATTCTTTAGTGATTTTTCCGCAGGGTTTTCTGTGACTTTAGGAACATCCAAACCCGAAGTCATCTCCTCAAGCACTACTTTGCTACGAGGTTTAAAGTCTTCCATGTAACTTTCCTCAAGGAATGTTGCATGTGTTGAAACAAAGACTTTATTTTGCTTTGGATTATAGAACAGACCACCTTTTGTCCCTTTTGGATAGCCAACAAACAAGCACACTTCTGATCGTGACTCCAATTTCTTCGCTTCCTTATCCAGGACGTGTGCCGGACAACCCCAAATTCGAATATGATTCAAATTAGGTTTCCTACTCGTCCATAACTCATAAGGAGTTTTAGGAACCGATTTGGAGGGAACGTTATCCAGAAGATAGCATGCAGTTTGTATGGCGTGCCCCCAAAATGATAAAGGTAAAGTGGAATAACTCATCATAGACCGGACCATATCCAATAGGGTCCTATTCCTTCTCTCAGCTACACCATTCTGTTGAGGAGTACCAGGTGCAGTCAACTGGGATTGTATCCCATTCTCTATCAAATATCCTAAGAACTCATCCGATAGGTATTCCCCACCTCGATCCGATCGAAGTGTCTTAATGGACTTGCCTAATTGTTTCTCCGCTTCAGCCCGAAACTCTTTGAACTTGTCAAAGGCTTCGCTTTTGCGGGTCATTAAATAGACATATCCATACCTTGAGTAATCATCAATAAAAGTGATATAATACTCATACCCACCACGTGCTTCTATGTTCATGGGACCACAAACATCTGTATGCACAAGTTCTAAAAGTTTCTCGGCACGACCATCCTTGGCAGCAAAGTGCCGTTTAGTCATCTTGCCCTCCAAACAGGATTCGCATTGTGGCCAAGGTTCAACCTCGTACAAGTCGAGGCATTCATCTTTTACCATCCTTTGAATTCTGTTAAGGCTTATGTGACCAAGTCGTAAATGCCAAAGATATGATTTGTTAGAGTGAGAAGACTTATGTCTTTTAGAGTTCTTTTCCAATTCTGTATCAAGCAGTGAGTGCATCTTGGTTTGATAAAATAAAGATTTCCATGCATCCATCCATTACAGATAAGAGAATTGTTTTTCCTAATAACAACTTTATTATTAAAAGAAACTGAATAAGAATCTTTAATTAAACAAGCTACCGAAATTAGATTCCTCTTAAAATTAGGAACATAAAAACAATGTCTCAAAACAATAAACCTAAATTCATCAAAATAAAGATGCACTTCTCCCACTGCTTCAGCTCGCACCAACGTCCCATCGCCGGTTCTTAACGTAAAGTCCTCCTCATGCAGACTTCTCGTTACCTTGAACCCCTGTAGAGAAATACAAACATGGTTAGTAGCTCCAGAATCTATAACCCAATTGTCCTTAGATTCTTCCACTAAACAACCCTCAAGATACAGGACATTGAAATTACCTTTCTGCTTTTGCAAAGCCAGGAAATCTCGGCAATCCTTCTTGAAATGTCCTTTCTTCCCACAGTGAAAGCACTTAACCTTTTTGGGGTCCACCTTTTGCTTCTTAGTCTTGGTAGACTTCTTAGAAGCAAGTGCATTCACCGCAGGCTTATTCCCCTTGTTCTTCCCTTTTTCCTTCTTCCTTTTGGGATTAGGAACAGACGAACTAGGTTCAGCCAAATTTGCCTCAGCCTTAGATCCAGAACCCTTAAAAATGTTCTCAAAGGCTTGCAACTCTTTCATCAATTCCGTTAAAGACATCTCCTTCCGGTTAAGGTTGTAGGATGCCTGAAACAAATCGAAATCCTTGGATAAGGTTTGAAAAACCATAACCAGTTGAGTTGCAGCATCGATCTCAGCCCCATTTGCCTGAGCTTCAGACAAATAAGCCATGACTGTCATCATGTGCTCCTTGATGAGAGTTCCAACCTTCTGCCTGCAGTTCATGAGACCTTTGATAGCATCGGTCTTAGCCTGGATAGTTTGTTCACCAAACATTTCCTCCAGGTTATCCATGATCTGCCTAGCAGTTTGATGTTCCTCATGCTGTTTCTGGAGCACGTTAGACATGCTCGCCCGAATATAGCACATGGCACTAAGGTTGGAATTGTCCCAGCGTTCAAGCGCTACAAAATCCCTATCAGGAGCATCGATCG
This sequence comes from Ficus microcarpa, assembly GCA_025413485.1. NCBI lineage: Eukaryota > Viridiplantae > Streptophyta > Magnoliopsida > Rosales > Moraceae > Ficus > Ficus microcarpa. Next base: position 7,581,334 of record CM046384.1, on the reverse strand, counting down.
TAGGCGTAGGTGGTCGAGGTTGGGTTAGGACAAAACTGTGTTTCTCAAAGTTTAGGACGATTAGCAAGTTCCTTTTCCAGTCATTAAAATTCTCGCCAGTTAATTTGTTTTGCGTAAGTATCACAGATAAAGAGCTTGACATTTTGATCTATAATAAGAAAACATGTAATAAGTATGAGCAAACATCCTATCAGTTTATAAAATATGATTTTGTAATGAAACAAAAAGATCTATATGTAATCTAAATGTTCATGTGTAAAACCCTTAAAACACATACCTTACAACGACAATTCCTAGCTACCGCTTTCTAAGCTACCGAGGGGTAGTCAAAGAATAACTAGCCAAGAACACGGATCCCTTCCGATTAATACATATTCATCCATGGAACAAACTCCATTAAATATATATTAACTATCGTTTATTTGGCCACTAATTTACATAACAGAGCCTCGAGGGAGGGTTAATAAATAAAGTAGTATGAGTGTGTAACCATCGTTTCCAATTTTGAATCCATATTTTACATCCGCCACCGAGGGGTGATCTAAACATAAAATATGCCCAAAATTGTTATCCTTTCGGAAATCCAAATCAGTGTGCGCTCCAGGTAAGATACCTATCCGAAGGGAATTCTCGGATCGAAACCGAGTAGTAGGCACTACCATGCGTAACTATTGGACCAACGATGGAGGCCGTAGGTCTTAGTGTGTAAAACCTTCTCCCACTCAATCTTTTAAATTAGGGTTTTTGTTTTTTATGCATAAACAATATTTATTGAGTGGCACTCCCTAGTCTATATGGCATGTTATCAATACATCATGAAATAGTATTACATATTCATATAGCAAGTCATCATCCATGGTTTGCAAAATATGTAAATAGCCGTGGATCATGATTCCATCCTAGAGAAAAGAAAATTGCAAAATTTACAAAAATTAACCGAAACATATATCGGACTTCATTTGTAGATCCATGCCGTGTATCCTTCTTCAATGTGTCTTCCTTCTCCAATGTCACATCTTTTTAAATTTAAAATTAAATTAAATTTCAAAAAAGATTATATGTGATTTTTAATTTTAATCAAAATTACAAAATATCAAAATTTAAATTAAAAATCCGGTTTATTAAATTTTAAAATTTAAAATTTGAAATTTCCAAATTTCAAATTTAAATCACAAAATTTTAAAATTCATAATAATATCCATTAAATTTAAATTTAAATTTTCAATTTTGATTTCCAAATTATCAAAATCACATATCATTGGAAATTAAATTTTCAAAAGATTCTTGTGATTTTTTTTTTTTAATACAAAAAAAAATTTTTTTTTTAATTAAAAAAAATTTCCAAAAATAAAAAAATCACATCCTTTGAAAATTTCCTTACCTTCGTTCATCTTCAATCTCCTTGAATCCATTGTAGCCCGAATTTTACAAAAAAATTCCTATGCCGTTTCCGGCTTACAAAAATTCTAGGAATTGAAAGAACGACCTAGCGGTGATTATAGACCGCATCTATTACACTTGAAAAACCTAGATACAAATTCTAACCTCTATGGAATCATGACCGGCAAAATTGAACAAGCATCATATATTATCAAAATAATATAAGCATTCATCCATACATCCATTCATAATATATTTAACATACTCAAAATAAAACCTAGAGTGCCAACTCTCTAAAATATTTCATTAATGCATGGAGAGAAATTTATTTGATCAAATAATTTATATTATATGCATGATCATGAGTTGGCTCTGATACCAGTTGTTGGAAAAATCGGATCCGGTATTGGAGTTACGGCGCAGCGGAAGTTTTAAAAATTTTATGCCGTTTCCGGAAAAGAAGCTCATGATGCATATAACAATAAATTAATTCATGATCAAGCGTACCTTATTTCTTGGATTCCGGAATTGCTAGAGCGTTTGACCAACGTGTCTTCTCTACTATTCTCGAGTTCCACGTCTCAGAGTGTGTGTGGGCACACGTTCTATGAATCCAAGCGACCGGTAATACTTTCCGAAGTCTAGATCCCTCCTTCTCAATTCCGATGATCCTCGTTGAGAATTTGATCCAACTTCTTTCTTCAAAACTACAAAACAGAAACCGGTTAACCTCCTATGAAAATAATCACTCGGTTTAACCTTTCTCGCAGTTTTGATTCAATGGAATTTTCTTTCTTTTTCTCTCTCACAAGAAAGCCGAATTTTTGATGTGGAAAAAAATTTATTTTTTTTTTAATTATTAAAAAACGTTTTTCCCTTTTTAAAATTATCAAAAATTGGTTTTCCAAGAACTCCTAGCCTTTATATAGTATTACAATCCTTTTCAAAATTTATCTCCTACTTGAAAAATAATTAATAATTATTTTCCGGATAAATCTTGAACCAAAAGATCATACAACTTTAGGGCTAGATTCATTGAACCTAAAAACAAATTTCAAGAGGAAATCCCCTTTAAAATTCGGCCACAAAGTGAGAGAAATCTTGATTGGTGGTTTAAATTTTAAATCAAGAATCTAGACTAGTCAAAAGATCCTAGTCCTATCTAGATTCAAACTTCTTTTAAACCTTTTCGAATTTAAATAGGATTCACATATTTGAATAAATATTTTCCATAAACATTATCCATATTAATTAATTTAAATTAATGAAATATTTCAAATTTTCTTTCCTCACAAAAACCATGCACCTCTTTAATTAGGAAAGAAAAATTCATGAAATAATCTCCATTATTTAAACCAATTAATAATTAAATGTTAGGAATATATTTAAATAATTTTGAAACAAAATTTTCTTCCCTCCATACAATTAAAAAACGTGCACCACTTTTAATTAGGAGAGAAAAATTTTGTTTTCCAAAATTCAAATACAATCTTATTTTCAAAATTCAAATTAACCAATCACATGTTGACAAATCATTTGTCTACAAATTTCACATGTCCAATCCTTTCTGGATTGCATGTTAGAGAGTACCATGTCTTAATAGACATTACAAAATTCCATTTACAATTTACCGATCTCATTAGGAACAAATCCCGAGACGCTTCGTGGAACTATATGAGCTAATAGAGGGACCCGATGGAAATATGTAAAGAGGCTCCTATAATTGTGAAAAATTAATCCCAGATTAATTATCCATCAATTATCAACTTCAAAACTATTCCACTAAAAGTTTGAAGCTGAACTCCTGTTTACATACCGTATTACGAAAGCTCTCTCACGTAGTGCTTCTTCCATGATTTATTCATCGCTTGCTTAATCCCCATATGTTATCCATGATTGAATTAAGGACTTTTTCCGTTTTACCTTTTCAATCATTTTAACTTAAAGTTCAATTATTCTCCATTGAAAGAACCACCAATTGTAAAACTATACAATTGGAAAACCACCAGAGAACACAAAGTAAACCGATGGCCAAGATCTTGTTATACTATCTTTCAATCCCCGAATAATACCTTTAAGTAGATAACATTTACTATCATTAAGATAGCTATGGATTCCGTATCTATGAATCTTGATTTCTCCATCCATAAGTCATGCACCCAAAACACAAGTATGTTGACCATGAATTAACAGTGTCTCACCTTTAGTGCATCAAAGTACATAAGTCATGGATGCGAACTCAAGTAATCATTTCAGGATTAAGATTAATGCAGGATGATAATCAAAGTATCATTGATTCTTATAAACGGAATTATTAAACCGAATCAATTAACACTTTAGGTCCAGTCCAATGTCATACCTCAATACTGGTATACATTAAAGTTTCTACTCGGAACCTATCCGATGGTCAAGACAAACCATCCCTCCAAGGAAGTAGACAACCTTTACAATCTTATCATGAATAAGATCCCCAAATCTTATTCCATTGATTGCGGACTATTTATTTAGACTGTTATCAAATTACCACGTCTTCTATGCATACCCCGTATACATATGGTAATTTGATATATTACCAACAGCCTAGGAGTATTTTATGTTTGCTCAAAATAATTATACAATCAACAAATGAAAGTAAATAGGACACAACTTATTAAACATGAATAATTTCCTCTTATTAATATCAAAATGTCATATTTACAGAAAATCCCTAAGATTTTCTATCCTTAGGGCACCTATAGATCCCAACATGTAATACAGTTGACAACAGGACGTCTTCAAAGATAAGACCATTAAAAAAATCTCAGCAAGTTCATTACAGTATTGCGGGCTTTCTGCATGCCTTACTGGTTTAGACATATGAGAGCATCCCAACTATAGCATCCAAATTCACCACCAATTACGAGTAGGCTATTCTGCGTATGCTGTCGTGGATCACCGCGGATAATGTCAAGTTTGATGATGTTATGTGGGCTTTTACTGGGTTGGCTATGATCAGGTAATTTATATTTCTAAGTAGTGTCAATTACAAATTGTTGGTCGTCATTTATATGTTGATCATACCGTTGTTGGCCAATTACATAATGACCGGGTGGTCATAACAATAATACCTTAACGGTCATAATTGTTATGACCGGATAGTCATAACTGTTATGACTACCCTGTCATTACAGTTAGGATCTGGTCATAACCGTTATGACCGGATGGTCATAACAGTTATGACCTGGTGGTCATTACACTATTGATCCCGCGGTTATAATAGTAATGACCGCTGCGTCATAACATTTTTGACCACCCGGTCATAATGGTAATGACTTGTTAGTCATAACAGTACTGATCGGGTGATCATAATAGTTATGACCACACCTGTTTATACTACTACTTGTATCGATCATCAACGTAATGACCGTATACCTTCTATTGTTATCTGAATACTCATTGTTATTATGTGTGCAGCCGAAATGTTTTGTGATAATGCCTACCGAAGAAGAGTTGAAGAACCCATGGGTTGTGAAGTTATATTTGAAGAACCCAAAGGGTGTGCCTCAATTACTTCCCAAGCCTTCTGTGCCCCGACCGAGCTCTGGTACAAACTCCGAGTGGCAGGAGTTTAAAAAAGAGATCCGAGCACAGGTGGACTCAATTAACAAAAGTCTTTAGGTTCTTAAAAAGGACCAAAAGAAGTCCAACAAAATGTTGCGAAGGGTTCTCAAAATGTTGACCGACAACATGAATCAGCAGGGCTAGAGAAAGGCACAGCCCAGAACTCCAGTTACTGGCAGGCAGGTGATTAATGTTCCAACGAATGAGTCGAATGCTTTGAAGACTATTTCCAATGACATCGCCATCGGCTCGCAAGACAAGGTGTTAAATGACTCTGACATCGGTGCCGCTACTAATATTGGTGTGCAAGCAGCCATGGAGTTCCTTACTGGCGATAAGGTTATTGTTTTCCATTAACATGTACTCCAAGAGAGTAATAAGCTAAGTCTGTATTTTAAAATTAAGTCTACCATATATAGATGCATATGATAATTTTTGTATAAAACAGAAACAATGTAGTTTTTATTATATGACATGTTGTGAATCCAAATAGGAAAAGTTAGAAGAAACTTTAGAAGTAAATGTGGGAGAAAGAATGGCACAATCTGATCCACTTAATGAAATCAAGGAGGAAAGCATACCTCACCCAGAAAAGGAAAAAAAAAAAGCATAAAGATGATAAAAACATCATCAGTGGACAGGATGTTGTACAGCCTAAAGGCCCAGCCAAGGAGGACAGCACCAGGACGTGGTTGTTACGAATATTCATAAACTTACAAACATATTCATAAGAGTCGTCCTTAATTTTAACTCATTTCACATATGTCATTTATAGGTCCCTAAGAAAAAGTGGGCCAGACTATCAAGGCTTGATCGACGGCCGACCGGATCTCGGACTGAGGTTGGCTCCCTGCCGCATGAACCACGTAAGAATATTTGTGCCCTCCCACCGGGTCTAGCAGATGAACCTCCGGTTGACACTCTAGAGGAGTTCAGGGAGTGGATCAATAAAGGGGTGTTGAAGAAAACTCCTCTAGGGTAATTTGCTTATAACTCATAATTGTCCGTTTGAATTGAAGTATACAATATATTAATAATGTCATCACCACTTAACATATTTGTTTTTTAGTAAACGGCCTCCACGATACAGTGCCAAGCATGACACATTAGACAAACCCCATGACCTTGGAATCATGGCAGTAAATGAAAAAAATTGGTATTATGAATTAGCAACCTCCCCTGTTTGACTATGGGATGAAGTAAGTGGTGTTATTAATTGTTTTGTAATCAATGTTCAAATTTTTAAGTCAATTTTAATGTGAAGAAGGTACATTGTTTGATAAACAGCTATATTTACAATACATTGCTTTTGTTTTGTGTATGAAGCCCATCGACGTAGCCTTTTACTACTTGAGGAAGAAGATCAAGCAGTTTTCCGACTTGGAACAACGAAAGGTGACAACAGTAGACACGTTTTTTAATACAAAAGTTGATGCAATGTGGCTTGTCTACCGGGATTTACCAGATACGTTTGATTGGGGGACCTGTGAAACTTTACTCTAGATCATGCTTGACTTGTCTGTCCAGAGTGGGTCGTCGTGATTTGATGTGAACACTTTGCTAATACCAATAAACTTGGGTCAGCTGAGACATCGGGTATTAGTAAAGCTCGAACTGACAAACTGGACCATTGAGGTGTATGACTCTCTGCAGCATGAAGGCCCTCACAATGAGAAGGTCCGAGAGGGAGTGAAATGTTTATCAATGTTCATTCCATTGCTGGCTGGTCAAGTCGGTTTGTTCGATCTTAAACCATGAGAACCTCCCAGAATGCACCCAATACCGGTCACCATCTTGAAAGATATCCTTCAACAAGCCAATGGGTTAGTACAATTATTGCTAATGTTTTGATTATTTAATGTTGCCTGTGATGCTTATGTGAATTTTGTCGTTTTTCATTCGTGCAACAGGGGTGACTGTGGCATGTTTACAATTAAATATGCTGAATGCTTGATAGGGATGAGGGATGTTAGGTATTGGGTAATTCATGGACGGATGGCAATGTTTCGAGAGTGGCTAACATGTTGCTTGTAGGCTCATGCAAAGCGCAAGCTTACAGGAGCTTATAAAAATGATGAGAAGCAGGATATGCACTTTTAGCATGGAGTCACACCTTAATTTTGTCTTTCCCTTTAACAGACTGTAAATAAGCACATTTTTCAATTCATTGTATAGCATATTATTTTGTTATAATTTTTATATGGTATTTGTTGTAAACTGTGAAAGTTCACATGACAAAATAAGCATAGGGACAGAGGTCATAACTGTTATGACCAGGTCTCTAAAATGCCCATAAGTGTAAGATGCATAAATTTTTTTTTAATTTATAATTTGATTAATAAGACACCATAATTTTATCTTTCCCTTTAACAGACCGTAAATAGGCACATTTTTTAATTCATTGTATAGCAGATTATTTTGTTATAATTTTTATATGGTATTTGTTGTAAACTGTGAAAGTTCACATGACAAAATAAACATAGGGACAGAGGTCATAACTGTTATGACCAGATGACCTGTTATGACCAGGTCTCTAAAATGCCCACAAGTGTAAGATGCATATATATATTTTTTTTTTTTGTAATTTATAATTTGATTCTTTAATGACCTGTTATAGCAATGAAGTCATTTTTTAAAGATACAATATTATATAGGAAAAAAGTGGTCATTAATTCGAGGAATTTGACATAGGGAGAGAGGTCATAACTGTTATGACCACCCAGTCATAACAGTTGTAACCAGGTCTCTAAATTGTTGGTCATAAGTTGAAGATGCATAAATTTTTATTTTAATTTATAATTTGATAATTTAATGACCTGTTATAGCAATTAAGTCATATTTTAAAAATATAGATACACTATTATATAGGAAGAAAGTGGTCATTAATTCGAGGAGTTTGACATAGGGAGAGAAGTCACAACTGTTATGACCATCCGGTCATAACAATTGTGACCGATACTCTAGTTCACGCTAGGGAGAAAGGTCATAACCATTACGACCACCCGGTCATAACAGTTGTGACCGTTACTCTTGTTCACGATATAGAGTACCCGATCATAACAGTTATGACCTCTCTCCATATAGTGAACTAGAGTAGCGATCATAACCGTTATGACCACCCGGTTATAACGATTATGACCGTTACTCTAGTTCACTATATGGAGAGAGGTCATAACTGTTATAACTTATAACCACCAGGTCATAACAATTGTGACCGTTACTCTTGTTCACGATATAGAGTAGCGGTCATAACCGTTATGACCACCCGGTTATAACAGTTATGACCGATACTCTTGTTCACGATATATAGAGAGGTCATAACCATTATGACTACCCGGTCATAACGGTTATGACCGTTACTCTTGTTCACGATATAGATCACCCCGTTATAATTGTTATGGTCATTCGGTCATAACAGTTATGACCGTTACTCTGATTCACGATATGAACAACCTGGTCACCACCCGGTCATAACTGTTATGACCGTTACTCTGGTTCACGATATGGACCACCCAATCATAACTATTATGACCACCCAGTCATAACAGTTCTGACCGTGACTCTTGTTCACAATATAAAGTAGCGGTCATAACCGTTATGACCACTCAGTCATAACGGTTATGACCGATACTCTGATTTACGATATAGAGAGAGGTCATAACCGTTATGACCACCCGGTCATAACAGTTATGACCGTTACTCTGGTTCACGATATGGACCACCCGGTCATAATTGTTATGACCACTCGGTCATAACGGTTATGGCCGCTACTCTAGTTCACTATATGAAGAGAGGTCAGAACTGTTATGACCACCCGGTCATAACAGTTCTGACCGTTATTCTTATTCACGATATGGAGAAAGGTCATAACTGTTATGACCACCCAAATATTTATATAAATTAAAATACTAAATTTTATAAACGGATGGTTTATGTTACAAAATCAGATAAAAATACTAACTTTATGTATTTTAAGCAAACATTCGAAAGTAATGTTTTTCTCAGTCAATTTCGTAGCTTTCGACATGGGTAGTTTTTTAAGATTTTTTGACGTTCACAGACTTCCAAGCGGTTTATAGAGGGCTTTCGTGGTGGTTTTGGATGGTTTCCGAGCGTTCCGGTCGGTTACAACTCTTTTTCTTTCTAGATTTCAGTTTCTCTCTCTAAAACACTGTAGATGCTAGTTTGTAGATTTTTTTCGGGCATGCGAGGGAGATGAGGGTAAACTTGAAATTTTGCATACATTTAATGCTGCTGGGCCCCACATATCAGAGACAAAACTGATGTGGCAGTGCTAGAACTGAAGGGAAAAAAAATGGTGTTGTCTTTAATATTATTTATCTTAGGGGTGCTGTTAATGAAATTAACTCAAATATATAAAACTATATTGCAATGCATCATGTAATGCATGATTTATATTTAAATATATACTTATTTTTATACTAATCGTGGTAACACGAAAGTTGATACATCAGAGGCCGTTGAAATAATCGTAAATTATCATGCACCCTTTTTTTTTCCGGCACTAAGAATTTTCGCAGCACGTTCTCTTGGTTATCATCGTTAAATATGAATTGTGCGGTCTCTTTCATGAAAAACATAAACAAAAAAAGGTGAGGCTCCTTTTAAAGATTCTTTATTGTTGCCGTGTCTTAATCAATTTTACCTCGCAATAATTTTGGGACTGAAAACAAAGGAAGCTATAAAAAAAAAAATTGTACAAGGAAAGATGATGATGATGATGATGATGATGATGATGATGATAATAATAATAATAATAATAATAATAATAATAAAGGCCAATAATGCATTGCTCGTGAATATAACTATGTAAGTACCTACTAGGGTGCATAAAACTCAAAATACTGATAGTGTAATGTGTTTGACACAAATGCTTTTTTTTTTTTTTTTTTTTTTTTGAACTAAAAGTAACGAATGATGATACTGAAAAACTGAAGAATTACCAAGTTCAAAAGAAAAAAAAAAAATACTACGAGCAATTATATGTTTTGAAAACAGTAAAGGTAAATAAATATAATACTATTTAATAATTGATCTTGTTTTCCTCTAGAAGTGTAAATGAATCATTACAAAAAATAATAAAAATAAAACTTGTTTTGGTTTCCTGGTCAGCTAGCTGCATGCTGCGTGCCTTTGGCAGCACAACAATCTGGCGGAATTTTGCATGTAAATCATCTAGCTAGTAGGCACTCGGTAGTCAGTAAATATTTCCATGTTAATTAAGACATATGCAATCAAAAAACTTCCGATTGCTAAGGTGTTAAACACTACCGGTGTCGTTTTAACATATTTTAAGAAAAACAATACAAATACATAATTCAAATAAAATTCACATGTCGTTTTTAATAGTAGAGAAACTTCCCACATTTCCATGAACTCAGGCACACCGGAGAACACAAGGAGGATGCATAGCTGAAATAGGATCTTGTGAAACAGGATTTAATTCTGCAAGCGGTTAGAACGAAGAAACTTCAAACGAGAAGGATCGGAACTCGCTGATAGGATAGGACGCAGTTCAACATCGGATAGAATGCTACAAATAATGAAATTCTAATTATGGTTGGCTAGTAGTGCAGTATTCAAGAAGGAAACAAGTTTCTTCATCAAAGCAAGAGCCTTTGGGGAAGTCGGGTCAGTCAAATGAAAGCAGTGCCCTTCTCCTTCGGTCTCCACAATCTCCACATCCCCATCCCATTCACTCTCCTTCAAAGCCTTGTGATAACCCCAACCCCTTTCCCTCAAAAAATCCTTCTCAGCCACAAATATCAGCACCTTCCCACACCCTAGCCTCCCCAAATCCGGATCCTTATCCGGGGTCAAAATCGGGTCACCCGACTTGATCCGGGTCGGGAAAATCGTGTCCATCAGCAGATCGGGCTCGCCGTTGTCGAAATAAGGGTGAACCGTAGCCAGCCCGGCGATTCCTATCCCACCAAGCCCATCCACTCCGGCGAGTCTGACGGTGTAGTGGGCCAGGGTGGCTCCGGCGCTGGCTCCGACCACGAAAACCTTACCGAAATCCGCATGGTCGTTGAGCCAGGCCTCAGGCCCGTTTCCGCCATGATGGGCCGCGGCCCAGCGGAGGGCTTTCCACGCATCGCCGAAGGCGATGGGGAGGAGGTGCTCCGTCGGCCTCCGGTAGTGCACCGACAAAACGACGGCGTTTGCTTCGGCAGCGATGGTGGCCACGTGGTCATGGTAGCGCGTGGCGAAAGGAGAGTAGATGCAGAACCCGCCGCCGTGGAAGAAGACGACGAGGGGGAGTTTCCGGGTCGGGTCGGGTAGTTGAGGCATGAAGATTCTTGCGGAGAGTCCCGTGTTGGGTGACACGACGACGTCCTTGGATCGGACGCCGGTTTCGGCTTGGGGCGAGGGCGGGACGAAATCTTCGCCGGCGAGCCGATCTATTCGGCCGTCGGTGTAGATGCGGAAGTAGGGGCTGTCGATCACCACTTTGACCGTACATTCCTCCATTGTTGGACGTCCAAGAAAATGAGCTTCGTCAATGGTGATCGGTATTTGCAGGCTTCTGTGATATTCTGCACTAAGAATGGCGGAACTACCTAGGCCAGCTTTGCCTCGCTCCAAAACTTTTAATATTTTGCTTTTAACCACTGGCGCAGGTGGGATTTTGTTAAAGAAAGGAAATAAATTTGTATATCAATATAATATATTTATATTGAAAGGTTCTTCTATTGACACTACATTGAAAATGAGGGAAATTAATAAGACAAAGTAATATGCACAACGGAGTCAGGATTATATTTCAGTGAGTGCGTATGCTAAACTTTTCTTTTGGAGATAAAATATTTAGAGATAAAATAAATTTTAGTGTGGATTATGTTAGAATTTTTAAATTTTAATGGGTTTTTATGAGGATTTTTTTTATTTTAGTGGAGACAAAATATCAAAATATAAAACTTTCTTATAGAATTAATTTTAGTGAACTATTTGAGAATTTTTTAATTTTTAGTGGAGGCAAAGTAGAGATTGTATGAGAGTTTTTATTATTTTCAATAGGTAAATTGTAAAAGTTAAAAAGAAAAATTGGGCTAAAATTAAAAGAACAAAAAATTTTTGGTGTTGGAATGAAACGACGACGTCCTTGGATTGGATGCAGGTTTCAGCTTGGGGTGAAGGCGGGATGAAATCCTCGCCGACAAGCCGATCTATTCGGCCGTCGGTGTAGATGCGAAAGTAAGGGCTGTCAATCGCCACCTTGAAAGTACTCTGCTCCAATTTTCGACGTTGAAGACAATGAGTTTCGTTAATGGTGGTCGGTATTTGCTAGACGAAGAATATCAGTAATTTAAGTCAGTTAAGTTTGGACATTAAATTTCTAATTGTTTGGGATTTGAGTTCAAATTTAAAATTTTCATCTCAATTTTTGTCTTTTTCTGAAAAAGTTTTTTATCTTTTCTGACAAGTGAATAAAAATTACTATTGAAACTTAAAATTTTCAACTCAAACTCATTTACGAAACGGACGCTAAATGTTGTTTATTTCAGCCAATTAGTAAGTAATCTGAGTTGTTGGGTAGTGTGTATGTGTGTGTGTGTGTGTGGTTTTGGTCATTTATTGAACAATAGACTTTCCTTTTGTGATTGGAGAAAACTTTGGAAGGTTGAAAAGAGTGACCATTAATTAAAACAAAAGTTTCTTTCCAAAGGAAGGGGAAAAGGAATGAAAGCAGGACCAAATTTGTTTGTTGAATGGCCGGCAAGTGGGGTAGGTCGTGGCAGTGGTCAGTTAATGTGTTCTTATTATTATTGTCAAAATTGTTATTTAAAATGTTATGAAATAGTTTATTATTACTCTTTTGAAAATTGTTTTTTGACTCTTTATCTCAGAATTAAAAAAACATTACTATTACGTGAAAATATTATAATATAAAACAAATGTATTCAAAATTTAAGGAAAAAATGAGTTGACATAATTAATTTGATATTAATAAAATTACTAAATCTTATTTCTTTAATGTTACAAAGCTTACTTCACGGAGATTTTTTTTTTTGTCCGGGAAGATCTTACAGCGGCGGAAGGACGCATTTTCTGTAAAAATGTTTTTTTTTTTTTTTTTTCAATATCTATGCTTGATTTTTTTTTAATTAGATAAAAGAATGTTAAAAATAGCATATTTAAATTTGTTGCTGATTTTTGTAATATTTATTCTAATAATATGTTTACATTTGGTTAATATCATTATGTTTTTTACTAAAAAATATCATTAAGTTTTGAAATTTATAAAAATAAACTTTTAATATTTAATTCATTTAAAAATGACAAAAATTCAAGTAATTAGATGAAAAAATTGAGATGCCAACAAATAAAAATCAAATATGAGATTTAACATTTGTTATATCTGGTGGGAAATATGTCACTAAATTCAGTGTATGGATATTTGATATCAAATGCAACGCTTAATTGAAGAATACCATTTTCATCTAAAATGACAAAATTTATCATTGATATATCAATTTAATTGAAAATATTTGAGGGTTGCCGGAGTTGGAGCTGGAGTTAGAGTTTTGATAGATCAAAACGGGATTTTGGTTCATTAGAAGATGGGAGGCATGAGAAGAAAAAGGGAGAAAATTAGAAAACCAAAAAAAAAAAAAAAAAAAGTCTTTTTAAAATTGGTCCCACCTCAATCCCGAAATGTGCTCCTTAGTTTTAATCTTTTAGGGCCAGAGAGACTTCTTATACTCTAGTCTCAAGGTAAGAAAAATTAAAATTAATTGTTTTATTAGTTTTCACTAGAAATTTTAAATAGAGACAACTATTTATCTTAATTAAAAAAAAAAAAAAGAACTTATTATACTTCAAGTTTTGACTCTTAAATACTTGTAGTTCGAACTTAAAACATCAAATAATTAAAATATCAACTATATTATCATGCGAAGTTATACTCTTTGGATCTTTAAGACTCTAAAATGTGAATTAAACTCTATTACAAACTTAGTTTATGAAAAGAAGAAAACAACGACATAAATAAATAAATGAAGGTGAAACAAAGACAAAGAGTTTAAGAAAAACATAGTTATAATGTAATTTTATTTTAAAATTTGATTTAACTCATGTCCTTCTTTTAAAATATATATATATATATATATGACTCTCTGACTTGACAATATATAGAAGTAGGAGATATAATATGAGATATCGATTTCACTTTTTGTTATTTAAAATTAAAAAAAAAAAAAAAAACACTTTTTGTGATGGTGCATCAGGATTGTGACCCAATAGGGATTGAAAAAAAATTGAAGATAATTTTTATTAGATTGTTGACAGGATCACAATTCACACACTGATTCCTTTTTTTAAATTATTATTATTAAACACACAATTATAATTCTAATTATTGAGTAATGATACAATTGAAATTTGATTAGAAAAATAAGTTTAAAATTAAAAAAAAAAATTTAGAACCAGGCTGTGACACGTGATTCATTTGGGCATATTATGAGTAAGTTTATCTAGGTTGATTTTTGATAGGTATTTCTTCTAATCATGTTAATTAATTACTAATTCATGTATAAGGAATATGTCAGTTCCATTAATAAAAAAACACCGTTATTAATAGGGTGTATTTACCACACATTTTAAGCTTCGATGGGTTAATTGCCAACTAAGTTTTTGAGGAACACATTATGAATGACTGAGAAATTCAGAAAGAGATTGTGCAAATAAAACAATCTTGTTTATGATTTACCCAATTGTGGATAATTTTATCTTTAACATGAAATAAAAGTAACTCATTGAGATCAAATAACATTGACTTAATTAAAAAGTAACAATAACACCAAATCCAAATAAGTTATTTATTTGGATTTGGTGTTAAACATATAAGCCTCTTCATTATTTTCTCACGTGTTTTCTATTCCTCCTAAAAAAAGGAAATGACCTTATTCATCATAGCCACAGCCTTGTCACAACTTGGGTTAAACAAATGGAAAACATGTCCCTCTCCCTCACACTCCAAAATCCCTACTTCACCACTCCATTCACTCTTCTTTATATATATATATATATATATATATAGCCTCATAATAAGCCCAACCCCTCCGCTTTAAAATATCCTTCTCACCCACAAAAACCAAAACCTTCTCACACCCCAACCTCGCCAACTCCGAATCCTTACTCGGGTTCAACCTCAAGTCACCCGAACCGCTTCTCGTTGGGAAAATGACGTCCGATATATTTATCTATTTATTTATTTATTTATTTAATTTTGTGGAACAAGATTATGTTTGTTTGTCGTAATGTTATTCAACTTTGTGCAATATTATGTAGTTTAGCATTTGAAAAGGAACGAATCATGTTCAAAGGACTTGTTTAGTGAGAAAGTAAATTGGTAATGCTTATATTGCCATTGCCACCGGGTCCTGAGCACTGAACTTTTTAGGGTTGGTGTTTCTTCTGTGTTTTCCTCACTTAATAGACAACAACTCCATTCACTGAACACTATGTACTTTATATTTTTACTTTACAATCTGGAGCATTTTTAAGAAAAATTAGATCGACATGATGGCCCACTTTTACTTAATTTAATAGATGGCCGAAATTTTTTTAATTACTAAAATGACTGTTTTTCATTCAGATTTGATCAATTAAGATTAAACTTGAAAATTGGTTATTTACATTATAGTCAAC